>JAUELC010005132.1:0-13471 GCA_031471745.1 Cryptochiton stelleri
ATACCAGTACTACATCCATCTATATGGTTTTGTTAACCTCAATATCTCAAAAATTACTAAAATTACATTCATCAAACTTATACATCATACAGATCAAGTTAGGAAGAGGCTGAGGAGTAAATTCACCTTTTGAGGTCCTAAATCTATTTTTACATGTTGTTTATATTAAAGACAAGGATATGTTGCTCAAGCTCGACTTTCGTCTTGTTTAGTCTGGAGCTATTTTGAGAACTACAATTGATTTCTTTGTTTACAGTGGTATGTGCACCAACTAAAATAAATTAAATTTGATCGCGTTAATTAAAATTTGCTGTGTTTACTATTTTATATCATATATGCATGTGCTGCTCATGCTAGATGGGCTGCACCGTTGCTAGCTTGTTAGACTGCTGATCCTCCTCCAATGTACTGCAAGGGTTCAAGTTATCCAATGGATTGGAATCAGGTAGCCACACTTGTGTCTTAGTGGTTAGCATGTTGGACTGCTTATCATCCAATTGGATGGGAGAAAAATGAGGGAGCCACACTCTGGCTATTATGAAGTGTTTTTTACGAGGTTTCTTTTCGATTTTCCACCATATTTAGTATTAAAGGCAGAGTAAGAAGTGGTTAATTTATCGTCATAAAAGTTAAATACCCTTGAGTATGACACTTAACACTATCAAACATACTAACTCAAGCTATACTTTTGTTATATTCATAAGTATAAGCATTCTTGAAAAAGCACATAGCATGGTGTTCAATACAAAATATGCATCTACTTCCTTTATATGTACTACCAGAAGTCTATTAACTAGAAGTATGCAACTCCCATTTAAGTAGTGTCCACGGCATTGTAGACCAAGCACCCTCTTATAACGTATGATATGATGTAGCACACAATTAAACTCGTTACAGCACAGACTTTTGACTGATGAACGATGGGCAATTTATATTTGTGACAACCGGTGACCCTAAAAGGCTGCACCTTAAAATCCTCTATTATGACTTCACCACGACTGGCCGTTTATTTGCCAATGTACTGTATTGATAAATATTATACTTTTGTAAAATAAATATCATTAAAATCTAGGTAAAGTACATGAACAAATATGTGGAATGTGTTAAAAATGTGTCACTTCCTTCACAGGTTATGTTGTTATATTTCCCTGATTATGCAAATTTGTATCTTTTGATAACTGACCTAAATATAGGTCAACCGTTTTGACCAATCAGCTATAGCTGATGTCACTGTGAATTACCCAGCATTCCGCACTGGGAAGAAAGACAAGGACCTGAGATATGACGTCACTATTATGTGCTGGTCTACAATGCCGTGGACACTATCTAAATGGGAGTTGCATACTTCTAGTTAATAGATTTCTGGTACTACATAATAAGCAGAAGTGAAGAACATCTCTTTTCCAAGCGGCCAGTTGGAGAGACCTTTCTGTTGCCCTGGTGCTCTCAGAGCGAAGGGGCAACACAAAGCCGATATGTCTTGGAATCTAGCACTGTAACTTTATACACTTTGTCTTATTGCACCATGTATTATGTCCTGTGCTTGTCTTGTACTTTGTCATTGTTGACAGTGGTGTCAAGGGTGGTTTACTTCACCCATTGGTGTGACATGCAGTCATATGAGTGATTAACCGTAAGTACGGTGTTCAACCCCAATCAAACAAACAAATCTCTTTTCCAACTCTTCACAAAAAGGAAAAAATTGCAGCAAAAATTGCCACCACTGCCTCACAGCAATGCTGTTCGGAATATATTTTTCGAGTTATTTCCAATTATCCTTCAAACAATAATCCTGACTTCTGCCACCACAAAGCAAATAAATAAAAAAAGAAGTATCAAAGTTAGACAAAACACGAAAATAAATTTTAAATGCAAAAAAAATTAAAACTGTTTATACCAGACTCTGCGTGGGACTGGGCTTTTCAAACCCCCAAAGCTTTGAACCCCTGAGAGGCATTCTATATTGTAGTTATGTTTACCCGCAAATGCAAACTTTTCTCAGTTTCTTGGAGAATATTTTCATCAAAGAAAATAAAGTTAATAATTTAAAAAAAAAAATCAGATTTGGGAATAAAATTGAATTCTAATCCCAAAATAGTCATCCCTGTTGTTATTAATCTATTAATGTATTTATTCGCACAGATATCTTTTCTATTTGTTTGATGCTTAATTGCTTACTCTTATACATATTTACAAGACTTATTCTTATTTTTCTTTCAGGCCCACCAGGTTGTTTTAGCAGCTTGTAGTAAGCAGTTGTGTGATGCATTGGCCCAAATCCAATCCACTAACCGAACCAAAAATGTTGTAATGAATCTTAGTCGTGGTGGTGTAAAAATGAAAGCATTGAAAGAACTCTTGAATTATATCTACTTTGGTAAAATGAAACTGACTTCAAAAACATACGAAGAGGTCAGAAAGGTTGCCAAAATTTTGCACATTTCCCAAATTGTAGCAGTTTGTGATATTTTTGAAGCAACATTTGTTTTTGGAAAAGCTATCAGTAAAGCACCAACTACAATATTACCACATTCTGAAGTTAAATCAATTGTTACTTCTCCGAAGTTATTTATGGATCCAAAAATGAGTAAACCAGGTAGAGGCAAAAGAAATAAAACATCAACTGCTGTTTTTTCCCCTGGAAATAAGAACAATGTTCCTAAAGAAATTCTTAAGGAGTCAAGTCCTTCTGCTCTACTTCTGCAATTGAATAAGCCAAATGTATCTATGGATTGGGAAAAGAATAAACACGATAAGGAGAAAACTGATGTAAGCTCGAATGCTGTTTCTCCTGTAAGTATAATTCCAAACAAGTCCGGTTCACTTGAATCACAGAATTCTGGAAGTGGAAGCATCACTTATAGACCAATTTTACCAATGCAGAATAACCAGGCTTATGGCAAAACATCAGACATTGCAACTTCTTCTGTAGAAGTATTTTCTAAGACAATGCCAAACACAACAAACTGTCATACACAGAGTCTAAAGTGTAAGAACCCGGTTTCTTTAATTAAGGAAAGTTCCTCCAAAATTTTGTATTCAGTTCCAAGAAAGGTTAGAAAAATGACCAACAAAAGTGACTCTTCAAAATTAAAGAATACAGATAGCTTTGGTTCTCTAGTTACAAGGCCGTTTTCAATACAAATCAAGACTGAGCCTGTTGGTAGCTGTTATGAGACAGAGAATATGGGTAGTGAATACCAGGTCTCGAGTTTAGCGGACACTGATAGTTACAATTTCCCTGTACCAAGATCTGCTTCAGACGTCAGTTTTGGTACTTCAGTTAAAGGGTCCACAGTAGCTGGTCAAAGTAATGTTTCAATGGTAACTGTAGAAATTGACGGAACTGAACATACTTTTGAAATAGAGAATCAGTATTGGGAAAATGAGGACCATAATTTGGCTATTTCTGAAACTGATTCTACCCATGAAGCCAGATGTCTCCCAACAGAATGTTTTTCTGACAATAACATTAAGATTGAACCCCCTGAAATTGGTTTTGGAACAGAAAATGAGTCCCATGTCTTCACAGAACCAGACAATTCCGTAGTCAGGAAATCCCCATCAACTGATTATATGAGTTCTTCTGAAGTGAGAGTCAAGATTGAACCGACAGAAAACTGTTTTGAGACTGATACTCTGGGTATGATAGATGATACTCAAAATTTGGTAGATTCTGATAGTTATTGTCCTCAAGAAATTCAATGTTTTTCAAAGGAAGATTTTTATCCGGTCACCTTAAAGGTTGAACCTTCAGAAAGTAGTTTCCAAGCAAACAATGTGGTTAATGAAAAAATGGAAACTGAAAACTCCAACCATGCTAAAAAAATGACGGTCAACAATTTAGAGAGTTCTGAAAACTCTAGTGAAACAACAGAAGTAATGAAGGAATACCTACCTGATTCAAGTGACAAATTTTTACAGTCAGAGTTACTTTCCCTAGAAGAAATCAAACAGGAGCCTGTTGATATTTCGAAGAATGAAACTGTTGAATTTGTTGAATATGCTTTCAATGAAGAAAGTGACTCACAAACTTCTAAAGTATTGGAAGCTGAAAGATCTATCATCCAACCAGCTGATTCAACAGAATCAAAGTTTGAAACAGATCGAATGGATGGAAAACTCATTTCAGAAACAACACATGGTGAAACGTCTTATACACCCTCTTTAAATTTAACTCAGTGCTCAGTAGTAATAAACAGAATTTCCGATCCTAAACAGGGGCGAACACGCAACACAGCAAGAAAAAGGACAAGTCCTTATAAGTTACGAAAGAAGAAAGGAAAGAAGCTAAAACATACAGTGAATAAAGGTAGAAGTTGTGAATCAACAGAAAATACAGGCGAAGAGATAAAAGTGAGTTTTCAGAAATCTCCTGCAGATTATGCTTGTGTTGATCTTGCGTATGGTCGTTTTCCCTTTGCAGGTACTGTGGTGGGATCTTTAGGGACACTAAGTCACAAATCCCATTCCCCATGTCCAGTTGCCACTCAAGTAGGTCACCATGATGGCATTGTCTTGACAGATGCACTTTTTACTCAGGCAGACGACAAAGCATCAGAAGTAGAAGTTAGCTCAGAAAGAAATTATGCAGCAACGGATTTTCCATCAATTTCTAAACTATCAGATTTCAAACATGTGCCCACTAGGCTGGACAAACATGCAGAAAATACTTTGTTAACGTTCCCGTCTGCTAGCCGGCGAGGAGGTGGCGATATAAAGCATAAAATGGCTGACAACACTAGTGTTGCCTCCTTAACTCGTACTCCCGACCAGCTGATCCCTTACAGCTCTTTAGTGAACAAAGGAGGAGCAAGATATAGCATAATGTGTGTAATTTGCCACTATAGTTTTTCCTCAACCAGCATTTGTGAAAAACACATTCTCAATGTGCATTGTTCTGGAAGAGTTTTTGAAGATGGTCAGGCAATAGAAACTGCTAAGAAAGACCAGACTGCTATGTATCTCTGTTCTTGCTGTGAATACATGACTCCAAACCAGAGGTTCATTTTTATTCACCGTTTATACCACCATGAGGTGCCCATCAACATAAGTATGATCACCCCATACTGTAAGCAGTGTAAGCTGCTCCTACACAAGCACACTGATTTAGACAAACATAAACTTACTCATAAGGATCACTATATTTGTACCATTTGTGATAAACGTTTTTTAACTGCTGAGAACGTTTTCATGCATATTGTGTGTCACAAGATGCGTAGAAAACCACATTATTACGTTAGACGTATTGTGTATGAAGAAAACACTGACATGTATGTTGTCAAACACGGGGCCGACGGGAGTATTTTGTATTGATTTGCTTATATTAAAATCCTTATAAACTCTGAACACAATCTATCATCTGAACTACTGGTCAGAATAGTGCTTACATGTATGTCATTCTTATTATCACCTCTTATTATTACCTGCCTATGTTTAAACCTTGTCACGGGCAGTTGGAGGGAACTCTTCTTGTATGTTGTCATTGTTTGTTGCCAGTGGCGTTGAGGGTGGTTTCCTTCACCCATTGTGCTTGCATACTGTCATATGAGTGAAATTACTTTAAAAGAATAGACAACTTTTGATAAAGTTGACTATGGGTAACAGGTCTATTATCATCTGATTAAAAAAAAAATTACTTAAGTTTACTGTCAAATAAAGCTGAGTAATCGGCATTAAAAGTTACAATATGCTACTATACGAAGCAGAGCTGTGTAGACGTCCATATTGACTGTCAGCATAATCCCCAGCTGAATTTTATCCAATCGAAACCCAGCTTTTTTGACCGGTGAGGAATTGATTCTACGTCAGGTCTGACGTCACGTGACCCCAATCCACACAAAAGGGATGTTCCTGGCAGTCGTTGATTTCTGTACCACTAATTCTAAAAATAGACATGTGAACACAGTGAAATGTGTCCACTGTTCAACCTTTTTAACACCACAAAACTCGTTTGTTATGAAACACTTAAATTAGACTGATCATCCGTAGAAATTTTTGTTAGGTTTAATTGTTGTTTATTTTAGTAGTTATGACGACAACCAATCAATTGTCTCCCTTATGCAATCAGTACAAATGACTTTGAAAAATTACATCAGAATCTCTCACAAATTGCTACTGAAATATCAGACTCTGACTCTATCGTTTGGAAAATGGAGTCCCATTATTTTTGCTGAATTGTGAACATTTACAAATTTATTGCTTCATTAATTAGAATTAGTGGTCCAGAAATCCATGACTGCCAAGAACATCCCTTTTGCCAATCTCTACCATCGGCTCACATGACATTCACCTCTGTTGTGGGGTCAGCACTTGTTTTATTTCACGTGACATTTGGTCACATGATATAAATTTAAAAATGGCATATGAAAAAATATATTTTATTGACGTATCCTACCCGCAGGTTAACAATTAAATTGCACTTCCGTTGGGCTAAATAAATCAAAGGCTCTCTTTTATTCCTTTACCACCATGTTTTATCGTAGGTTTGCACAGATTGGGTTTTTATTGTTGTTGGTTAATCAACGGCGTTGATCTTTGTTTACATCTATGTAGTAATATCCAATGACGTCATTGGTAATATCACTGTGTAAAATGTACATAATAAATAGTTCCTTTGCTTTTGTCATTTTAAAATATGGGTATTGTTATAAATTCAGATGATTTTTACGGTTTTCACTTGATTGTCCTTTTCTGCGTTAAATACAGGTTTAAGAACAGTTTAAAGCGGTTATTTAAAGTATTTTAGCCGATCGCAGAGGTGTATGGGAGAGAAACGAACGACAAATCTTGCTTGGAGAGTGGTACATCTGCTATAGTCTTTATCTATACATTATGAACAACACTTTCTTTACCTTCAGTCGGAAATGAAAATAATTACTCCACGCACATAAAAATTAAGGTGCCCAATTAGCAATATTACTTTATCAATTAAGAAAACCAAAAATGACTCATCTGCAGGTATTTGCTGTATGTAACGTGCATCTGCTTGTGCGATTACGTTAACTGAAACAGAAGACACCTTAACACGTATTAAATTATCTGTGTGCGTGTTGCATGTTTGTACTATGTCTACATCCTGTCAATAACTACATATAAATAGTTATTGTCTTCTCTCGAGACGCCTATAGGTCCCCCATAACAACTCGAGACTAAGATCAATTCCAAAACTTGTCTCTGAGAGTTTATCTGGAACCTGAGATGATTCATTGATTATTAATTAGTTGACATTCCTGTGCCCGTGTGATTTATCTTCGAAAAAACATTTATTAAATATATGAAATTGTTAATTATATCAATATCGAAAGGATCCACTGTAATTACCATACCTTAATAAGGTGTTAGACAACACTTAACACAAGCCGATGATAATTGACCATATCGTGTTAATTGCTATAGCAACAGAGAAAAACAAATAAAGAGCATGTCTAGGTTGGTGTCTGTATGGAGGCAGACTTTCAAAAAATTTATATTTCTTCCAAAAACTTTCAAAAACAAAATATCATTAATTGATAACGGAATTAACCAGGTAATTTTAATTTAAATAGAAAAAAAAGTGTTATTCTAATGTTCGTTTCGGGGACTGCGTCAGGGCGTAGCGTGTTGGACTGCTGATCCTCATTTGATGCACTACACAGGTTCAAGTCGATCAGTTGACCTTAGGTATTTGACGAAGTCACAAAAGATTACTCTGGCTATCGCGGGGAAGATTTGTACAAGGTGTCCTCTGGGTACTTGCCCACCTGGTCCCCCACCCCACCCCGCGCCCCCTCCCATGTTCATCCCCCTATACCAACTAGAGATGAAAACTTGTTAACGTTCATAGTCTATGGCCAGTGGGTAAATCACAGTGATGCTGCAAGCGTATCCTCTTTGCTCGACAGTAGACTGACAAATCGATACCTTCCAGAAAATCGCCTGCTGTTCTAATGACATTCAATAATTTTTGCTATTATATTTCCTTATCAGATTGATGTCACGGAAATTGGATCCTGGCTGGTCACGTTGGAATGACGCGTCTTGACTTCTTTATAGAAAGATATAATTGTCACCCAGCTCTAGAAAGATAAGGCTATTGAATTCTCTTTGATCGGTTTTATCAATAAACTTTATCACTATTCAGATATCTCTTCACAGAACAATTTTGCGTGGGTCTTGAAAAATAAAAGTAAAATTGACAAAGCATGCCGACATAGTATTTATCTTCATTGTTCTAATAACCGAACAAAGTCAGTCTCACCCTTTCTGTACTTACGATCATGCAAACACAACCTGTATGTATCACTATTGGAGAGCTTCCTCCAGCCTTATATTAATTTGGTTAAGTGCTCACTAAATATCCTCTCAATAAATTGGTATAGGTTCAATCTCACGGTGAGATTTGTAGTCAACCACTGTAGGGGATTCCCCTAATTTTGCGGCGTTTTGGTTGGTCGAGTTTTTGCTGGACCAATCAAAAATATTTAATTAGGGGAATCCCCCTACAGTCGTTACTACTCATCGCACTCTGTGAATGTACCTCCACGAAATGACATTTAAAGGGCGAACACTAAATACAAAGTAAATCGAGGCAATCGGAATGTTTTTAAAATTGTTTTAAAATATATTAGATATTTGTCATGTTAGAGCCACATTGACTTTACAGTTGTACGGTGTTTCTTTGGTTGATTGGGGTTTAATGCCGTACTCAATAGTAGTTCATTTATATGACAACGGGTTATCCACTTCTTACTCTGCCTTACTTTATATAAATATGATGAAAAACAGGGGAGGAAATCTCGTAACAACCACCCGCGCGATAGCCGGGGTAATATCGTGTGACTCCCTCATATACATTAGGGTCCACTAGGCGACTTGATCTCCTGGTGTACATCGAAGGAGGATCAGCAGTCCATCCGGCTAACCGCTGAGTCACAGCGACGGCCCTAGTCACAAATGGTTTCTTGTGTCTTCAATACATGTAGAGTATAGACATGGCGAACGTCACTGCTGCGTCCTAGAGAGTTTTTGACCTTGATATATTAAAAATGGCGCAATATGGCCGTCAAGAAATTTGAGATACCATTATGTCATATTTGAAATCTACGATGTGATCGATCAATTTATTGATTGATAAATGTTAAACGCCGTGCTCAAGGGTATTTCACTTATATGACGATGGTGTTCTCCAACAGCAAATCGCCACACTAACACAACCATACAATGTGAAGTGTTTATCCAGTGATAAGTAAGGACAGCTTGACTGACAACGCACAGATCATGCTGCCATTAGCCAGAGGGCGGTCAAATCTTACCAAATTAACTCAGCTCATTGGATTAACTTTTTCCTAAAATTAAGTGCATACATTTACTGTTATAAATATTTATATGCTGTTAACAACAAGCGACAGGATATTAACGTAAAATTAATATATTCGTATTTTAGTCAATAGACTACATTGACGTACCTTAATGATGCCGAATCGATGTATGTTGAAAGTGGAAGAAAATACAAATATAGTTAGTCTGAGTCGATAGACCGTTCACAGCAGATTCCAAAATGGTGTTTTAAATGCGGGGACAATTGTCATTATCCCGTTAGAGCCACACTAGAGTAGCACGGGCGCTCACAGATTAGGTTTTTATGCGTTATTTCAGAATCACTTGATTTATACATGTATATTTTTCTTAAGAAGTAAATGTTAGAAGCTTTTGGTAAAACATCTCTCCACCCCACTATGTTAAGTGAAAGTTTAACAATAAACAAAACAATTGAACATTCTTCCAGAATTTTAAAATGAAAATGTGTCAATCAGCGTTTAAATATCTAGGTCATGCTTTGTTATACAGACATAACTCTTTGTCAATGGTTATTGGCCCCGCCCCTTCACGGTTTGAATTGTTGAGTCGTTAGCAAACAATGTGTGTCAGCGAGGTAATCAGATGCTTGATACTCTCCTTGTGTTGAATTCGAATTAAAGCAGGATTTCTCCGGCCCCTTATACCCGCTCTGTACCCATTATATAACTTTTATTTCAATGGTACTGTTTTACTTTACGGAAAAACTTCAATACTTCGTTAGAAGGTGGCAATCAGAATTTGTTGATAAATCCCAAATTGAGACGCCCAAGTGAATTTAATTTAAGATCGAATTAAAATCACTACAAAATAAGTACGTCTCTAAATTCACTGACAAATAATTATAACGAAGGATTTTAGAGACTATTGATTGAATGATAATTAATGCTATGGTGACACAAGCAATGTGGCATGGGAAGTCCACCATACATTTTAGTTCTCTATCTAACTCTCGCGAGACCAGATATCAATTATACAAAGAACAACATTTAAAAAAAATGTTTGATATGGTCTATGTTTTTAAACATACTTTTGTTGAGGTTTTCGCTTCTTTTGATGCTGTTCGCGCGGAACTCACTAGAATCAATATGACATGTTTAATGCATGTATACAGTGGGGAGATATATGTATAAGTTGCTGCATATATTGACAGACGGTAACATAACTTGAAGTAAGTGTATATTCAACGACACGACTTTGATGCAGGTGTCAAGTGAGTAGATAAGACAGGCTGTCCCTACTATAGTTTTGCTGTAGGTTGTTTACTATTTAGAAGTCAACTTAGAAATCGACATAACGAAAATGAACAATACAGTAATTTGGTACATGCGTACTGAATATAATAGATGGACCTGCCTTGTTTACTTGACTTAAAGGGTAAAGTCATGCAAGGCAGTGCCCTGTGTACGCACAGCCCAGTACGCTTAGTACGCCCTTGATGCCATAAGGCGTCATGATTTTGCCTAAAGTTGTTAATCCAAGTATGGGCATATATTTTTAAAACTACCATTGGAGACTGGTGATACAACTTTAGTTAACCGCTATGATTTTCGTTGTATATTATTATTTGAAAATACATACATAAATTACATTCTACGTCAAGCCTCTGTAGCTCAGGGTTAGGTCTGTATTAAACCTAGACGACTTCGCGTTTGAGTCCCAGTGGAGGCAAGCAAAAATATATACATAATTTCCACATTCCCATGCTGCTAAATCCCAGATAAAACATTCTAATCGTCTATTAGATTCTATTATCAGAAATATATCACATATTAGACGCGAAAATACAACACACAGTCAGAATAAATGAGTGCTATGCATTATACCGTACATAAATATGTTAAGAATGTACATACATCCTCGTTCTTTCTCGTGATTATCTGTGCAAAGGTTTATAATATTATATAACATTTTTGTAATCGTATACTCTATGCATTACTCGGTAAATACGACCTTCATAATTATGTCATTTCGCTTTTCTGTGCAATAATCCATCACAGTGAATATGATACGTGCTCTTCAGCTATGAAACCAGCCGCTGGCTGAGTGGTCTGGAGGGAGATGTTTCTACGCAAGAGAAACAGGGCACAGGAGCGCAATTTGAAAACGACTTTTTTTTTTCTGAACCCTCTAATCAGAATTAACTGCAATGGGAAATTGGTTATTAAAATATAGCAATATTTTGTGTGATACAAATTACTTGCCCCGAACTTGGCCCGACTTCTTCTTTCTTCTATTAATGGGAGGGGAGTGCACATTAGATTGTTATTTTTACGGAAAAGCTGTTGTTGAATAAAATTATTTAAAAAATTTAAAAAAGGTGGCCGGCATTTACTGCTGGTGATTTGGTGCCTTGCTCTGAGAGTCGAGGGTTGGATTCCCGCACGTGCCACAATCTGCCTTTTTAAAAAAAAAAAAAAAAATAGAATCTGCTCTTAGTCAGAGAGTGTTATCTCAAAATAAATAAAGAGAATACTGATCGAGAATATAGTTTTTGTTATCAATAAGATGGTGCATGGTTGAAGGATAACTCATTTAAAGTCATTTCCTCCTGAGGAAGATGTGGACATTGTACTTCCTATAATATGAATAATTGTCACATAATATGTACATGGTAATTAAGAATAATCCTCAAGCTATGACAGTAAAAGACAAAGGTTAAACCGACATCAATATGCATTAGTCAAGGGAAAAGCTATTTTAAACGTTATTCGAGAATATTCTGCGATACTTTAACTCTAATGCGTGCACAAGCCAACTAGTTTCTCATAGGCTGGCTTCCGGCGATTTTTTCTTTCCCTGGCTATGCCGACTTCTGATGTTTCGGAAACCAGATAAGCTTGAAAAACATGGGGAAATGCAAGTCGGCCTTCCTCAACCATTTCCCTTCGTAAAACAAATCTCGGCCGTTATGCAGTTGATTTTGGGCATGGGAGATAACGCTTGTAGATCTACTTCGACATTTGTTGTTGTTTTTGTGTAAGTAGATGGCATCATCGGATATACATTAAACTTAAATTTAACACACAGACTATATCATATTTTATTTGCAACAAGTTGTAGGAGAATAAAAGGAAAAGCCTTTTTATTAAAATGTGATTTAAGGTATAAATCGCGTTGGATTGTTAATTTTTGTTGTATGAATCCGCGAACTACTTTGGTCAAAATATCCAGCGATTATTATTACGCATATTTTAATAGTATTATTGCGACGATGAACCTCCAAGGTATAGTTTACGGAGACGACAGGAGCTGGAAACAACCGAGGGATGTTCCGATATGGGGGAACTGGCGCGGAGATTCACACGAGATTAGACTCGAACGTCTCCGTTGTAAACCCGGAGATAAGCAAAGTGTCACGATTCGGAATATACCTGAATTGTACAGGCAATGACATATAGGAAGTAGTTTTCTCGCTCTCAGAAGCATTGCGATTGCTGATGGTATACCGTATATCGGTCTATTTATGTATCACTAATGGGAGATTTAAGGTCGTTCACCGTTTGTAGCTGGAAGGACACAAAGAGCTCTATCGTAAACAAACAACCCACACAATTTATGGGAACAAACAGAGCCAGAGTGGTTCAAAGAGCACGATTCTACTCCACACGTTTCCCTCAACTCCGAGGTTTCGGTTTAGATTCTCACGGACTTTATGTGAGTTAGCATGAGAGCGGAAAGGCGTGGTTTCCTGGGGTTTGATGCATTTTTTTAATTCTATAATAATGCCGGCCAACGACCTGCAATTAAGATTTAGTCCTATTGGTCTATTCTAACATTGGATAAATAAATAGAACATAACAGCAATTGAATCGTTGACATAACAACACTTTTATGGATTTACAACTTCTATATTTATTAAAATCCAGAAGTTGTAAATCCATAAATGCCTTGTTATGCTACTTTCCATGCTTCTAAATGCCACTGAAATAATTTCATAATTATTTGGTATTCTGTTGTAATTTGCCTAACCAGGTACGTTGAACAGACTTGATCATTCACAAGAGATCAAAAGAGAAATATTCACTGTAATGCGTTAAACCAACTTCAAATACAACAATATAGCTACTGAAGTAGCAATGCCGGGGTTCTGAGCATCTTGGATTGGCCCCTGGGTTAAAATTAAATAATGTCT
>JAUELC010005243.1:0-13470 GCA_031471745.1 Cryptochiton stelleri
GACCTTAAACGTCAAACTTGGAATTTCGTTTTTGTTTATTTCCGCAAACATAGCTCGTCTCTGAACAAACCAGTGGTGTTGCATACAGATCAGTTTTATATATATGACTCATTGCATGAACACGACTAGCTTTTGTTAAATCTATACACCCGCTCGTCTGTCAGTTCTGTGCGAGAAATCCTCTTATTTCTCCTCGTTGATTTATCTAATTACTCTCGCTTGGATGTCGAAGGTTGGCCGTACAACCACTTATCTTGACATGATCCTAGCCCGAAGCCATTTGAATTGCTTCGGTTAACATTTAGATAACGACATTTTCTTCCATAAAGCATACAGTATGATTGTTATTAACCGACGAATACAGTCCTAAGATTGCCGTAAAAATGTTAGTGACTACATGCCGATGGACGTACATTTTGTTCTGTTTATCCGAAGAACTGACGGTTATTTCACTTATATGACTGCGGTACCAGTATCAATAGGGATGGAAGCTGGGCAAAATATGTAGGAAACAACCCGTACTGCCACAAGGCACTGGGAACTATTACAGTACTGATGTTATCGAAGGAAATGGGAGGCGGACTCAACTGGAACTCGGACTGGAACCACACTGGTGATAAGAATATACATACCAGATCGGCACGCGGGCGGTTTTAGGGAGCTCCCTGTTGCCCTGGTGCTCTTAAAACTAAGGGGTAACACGGAGCCGGTCTGTTGTGGCGTCCTGTGATTGTCTTGTATCTTGTCATTGTTTGTTACCAGTGGAGTCGGGAGTGGTTTCTTTCACCCATTGGGCTGGCACGCCGTCACATGAGTGAAATAACCTTAAGTGCGGCGTAAAACCCCAATCAAACAAACAAACAAATCGTGCATCGTTTGACTGTATTGCCTAAACTAAAGCGTACCAATGCTGTATCATCCCTACAACCATTTTATCATTCGCGAGGGAAATCTTAAATTCCACCATTGCCTTGTCTTAATTACCATCATTGGTTACAATTACCTCCCTTCCTACTAGGCCCATCACCAGGGGGATATTATTATCCGGTTTAGTTTTGTGGATAAAAGGAAATGGTATCTTGTTCAAAGACTGGATTTTACTGAACACAGTCCATTAGGCCTTCTTAGTTTACAGAAAAAGCGTCTCCAATACTGTTTGCTGATATGCACATCCCGTTAATTCCTTCGATCTAAAACTATCACGTTAATGCTGTATTAACTCTTTCTGTAGAGAAAAGGAAACGGGTTGTTCAAAGACTGGAATTCATTGAACACGGTTCATATGCCTTCTTAACTTTCATGAAAGGCCTCTTTGAATCTTGTTTGCTGATATGCATAATCCTATCATGTTTATTCCTTTCTCGTTAAATCCGATATTAACTATTCGAATTGAGTATTCATTTGGATGCTGTTAATAGATTGAATGGCATAGTACAGTTGTACTCCAGTTTGCTGTGGCGTGAACAATTAAACAATTTCTCCCTTACTGGTTTATTTATTGAAACCTTGGTTCTTGAATTAGTCTTGACCTTTTGTACCAAACGCCCTCATTTCCATGGTATTTCACTGACGGGTTCTGAAAGTCATAACATTTTTTATTGACATTTTTCGTCAATAAAGTTCACTCTGGATCCCAACGGGCAACACTGTGTTCTATAAAATTCAGCAAATCTAAAATGGTATTGTGTTAATCGTCTATATTATATTACGTTTTCTTGTAAACACTGTTTCAGCTAAATACACACATTCACAAGACGGTTTTAAGTAGCAGGGTCTGTTCTCGGTCATAAACAGCTGTCATACCTTGTCAACATCTCTTTGAATGATTATTTCTATCCTCAAAACACTAGATGATCGGTGCCCTTAAATGGTACAGTCATGTTGCCGCGTGGACGGACATTTGGCAGTATATCCACGGTAGACATGCAAACTGAGAGACACCATTGCAATAAATTTCGTATCAATAAAAACTTAATAAAATTGATTAAGATTATAAGAAGCTGTTTGCGTTCCTTCCTTACGTACAAATGAAATATACGTGTACTTATATAATTTTTTTTACAACATGTACAAGGTTTTGGCACCGTTTACGACAATTGTCCTTGCATGACCAATTGACATTTGACAATTTATACTTTATAACGGAGGACCTTGCTGAATTAACACATATGTAAGAGCTGGAAATTTACATAGTCAGAACACTGTGGTCTAAGATTTTTCGTCAATAAAGTTCACTCCGGATTCCAACAGGCAACACTGTGTTCTATCAAATATAGCAAATATAAAATTAAACACAACAGGAATCCTGTTGGTCTCCGATTTCTCCCCAAACAAGAGAGAACACTTGTTTATTGTTGAAGACTGAAATGACCAGCTATTGTTCTGGCTCGAGGTATCTATGTGTCATAAGCGACATATTAATATTGGGATTTGATTTGAATTAATGACAGTTGTATATAGCACCGGGAGGATCAAATTACATACATCTATTCATATTTTTGAAGTGCTTCCAAAGTGTTGTCCAGCGCAACTGTAGGTAGCGTGTTGGTCTTGGAATTAACCAGAACCAGGTTCCTGGAGAGAGCATGTACAGTTTGTATTTACAAAATACCGGTACATTTATGGAACAATATGCGAGACAAACAAATTCAGTAATGAAGGCTCTGTGAATTACCACACTGGTTGTAATTTACAATTGGAACCATACGTTTACTGACAGACAGGCAGATTATGCTGACAAAGGAATATCACAAATAATACGAGTTGGTACATGTATAGGCCAGGGACAAATAGATCTTTGGTCATTTGATCATGTTGTCTACAAAAAATATTCCCTTTAGCACTGTGTTGTTCAAAGGTTTATTAAGTCAATATACAGAGAAAATGACTCTTTGGGGATATGTAACAACATCAATCTTGTAATTTGATCCGTGTAATTGAATATTGTTACTGATGTACTGACCAGGGTATATCCTGTAGTTAAAGATACAGGGTAACTAAAATTGATTATACAAAAGATATCCAGTTTAATACCATAAAAATACAAAATCAAATTAGCAACACACAAATTTCTACAATAATCCTCTCTAAATCAACGTTTTCTCCGAAACGAATTTAATTGTACCGGACATAATTAATGATAATGTCACGTCTGCCTGTGCTAAGCATATATGTAGTTTTAGCGGATATGTAATTTAAGAATTCCGTTTGACGCAGACTTTCTGGATTAGACTTGTGTCGACACGAAGCCCTTTTTAAAATAGAATATCGAGCCAAATATCTACCATGACTCATTCTAATTCGATTATTTCTTGCAACAAAATTGAAGTTTTATCGGATATTCTTTATCGAAATGTCATGCCTGTCTATGCTATGTCTATGCAATTTTAGAGGATTTGTCATTTTGAGATTCCGTTTGACGCAAACGCTGTTGGTTAGACCATTGTGTCGACACGAAACCAATGATGTATAATTGCGCGAACAACTTCACGTCAGAGCCAACCTTTGTACAAAAGGCACCGCATTTATACTATAGAAGTTTTTCGAGATCAAGTGAGGCAATTTATAAATGGAACTTAGGGAGTGAGACTTGCCCAACATCGTCTTTGAAATGTACCCGAGTTAAGACCTCCATGTCAGATCCTGACAAATTGTGTTATTGTTGTTTGAAAAGGAGGTTCCCAGAAGACCTAGATGGAATTTCACATTTAGAAGATAAATCAATAAACAATCATTCTGTCACTTAGTCATGGGAACTCGTCAGTTTGTCGGTCATATGGCAGTTTGTCGGTCATTTGTAGATATAACGGTTTAAAATATTAGAATTTTCCAGAGAAGAAATGCGGTATTCCATTCTATAAATAGGTAGCACAGAATTTGTACATAAGCAGTCATTGCAGTACTTTCTTTTTCGTGTAAAATGGCAATTAGGCCGGCACCACTGGCTTTTTTCTGACGTCCAGTACTTGCTATATTGTATTGGATCATACAGATATATAGAACTGTCTCTGAGAGGAAAGATAATTATGTTTATCAGGTCCCTATCCGAACTCCGAGCAGGTCTTGTCGCCACGATTATTCAATTAGGTTAACAGTTAATAATGGTCCGACTTTTATAAAATGTCGTAATAACATATGAATAATTGACGCTACGTTCAGTTGAGTTTTGTTATAAACGGAGTAGTATTCTACAAAACGGAGGTTTTTTTTGTTGAAAGGCTTGTTCCTCTAAAATACCAACAAATCGGATTCACAGTGCTTATGTTTCAGACTTTTACAAATATGTTACCAACAAAACCAGATTCTTTAAAGCATTTATTTGTCCGACAATACTGCGAGAACAAACATTTGATTTCTATAGGATATTCTTTATCCAAATGTAACAGACGTCAGCTTAGTAAATTGAGTTAAAATTCACGTCACAACCAACCTTTCTAAGATAGGTCTCTCAATAGTGATCTATTTAGGCAATATATCAATTGAGCTTAAGGATTGAGTCTTGCGCAAACATCTACTTTGAAATAACTGAGGAACAAAGTCAATGATTGATCTATAACCGAGTTAAGGACTTTTTCGCCAGATCCTGAAAAATCGTTATATTGATATTTGAATATAAACATGTTCGGAGTAAAGATAAGTCTGCAAAGGAATTTCACTTTTAGAAGGAAAATCAATAAACAATCTTTCGGCAGAAGTCGTCAAGGGAACTCGTCAGTTTGTCGGTCACAAATGGATATAACCGTCCTAATATCTCCTCAAACTAATATTGTCAACGAAGCAACCCGGAATTACATCTCGATGGGCATATAGCAAAGAATTCGTCCTTTCGCATTCAATTCTGGAGACACCGCAGCAATGTTGAATCCATTCGTCTTTATTCAGAAGCTGTTTACGGTGATACATTTTTATTCATTTATTAAATTGCGCGCAAATAGCCCTATTTACACATTTATTCTGTTGGTGTTTTAAGTCGTATTTAGTTGATTGTCGTACTGAAAGTTATGCCATATATCTCATGTTACTTTGATGATGGTGGTGCCAGTCTTATACTGGAGGAAATCACGCCGACTCCCGCAAGTCACTGCCAACATACCACATGGGGATACGCTTAACCTACGCGGCCTCAGGAGAGGCTGGTGCGACTTTGGAGGCGTTTAATCCTTAGAAGTCTACCTGATTAAAATCCAAAAAGGTTTGCTGTACTACATGTCAATTGTTTTGTTATCATTGGTCGTGAACAGGTCACGTGGTAAACAGCAATTCATAACGTTGCGCGGTTTCTGTCGATGCCGTGCAACAATAGTAATGTAACGCTGGAGCGTGCAATTCAACAGTATTCATTTTTATAATTAGATGTCATCACCAAAAAGGACTATTTATTGAATCAAATGAAAGCCAAACATCAATCCTGAAAAAAGCGACATTCATTTAAGAAAAAAAAAAAACACGAATTCAGCTTGCGCATTTGCTATTACCAAAGTGTCGAATAACCTTCTTGTCGAATACCAACCCCAATCACTGCAATGACTCATTCCCAATCGATGTTTTTTGTGAACAAATTCAATTCTGAAAGAGCTTAATCTAAATATCTGTCCGTCCGCCACTGAATCGACATTTTCGAAGAAACGGTTGGTGTCTATTGACAGTGGCTTCAATCATTGCTTTGGCAGATTTCATGGCCACAATGTTCAAATTCTGTCAAATCATATGACACCGTGTATGTACGAATTCGTAAGTTGGCTGTTACAAGCAAGACTGTAAGAGAAGCTGTCATTTTGTGATTGTGCGAGTTGTCGATATATGGTACATATATCCCCCAGTACCCCATGTGGTATGCTGGAAGATAACAGTTTTTTGGCGGTCAACTTCCGCCAGGGCATGGCAAGTTTTTATGTTGACTATAAAACAAACCATATTACGATTCATTAGGATGACCCTCAATAAATTAACGTTCAACTTTTAATCAAATTTTTCCAGCAAGAATTTGTGATTTTCATAATGTTTAACATTTCACGCGAAAGATGCTGTGTCTCTATGTTAATAATATCCGAAGACTAGACCATACATGATAAAGCTACTTCGGGAAACTCTTGAATAATTCTGGGCTTTTTCTCTATGAGGCTTTATGACACTGATTCAGATTCTCTATTCCGAAACGCGTTGATCAGAGACTAAATTGACCTTTAGTTAACGTCCATAACTGATCCGGTCATCTTTGACCAGACGTCTATCAACTAGAATTAGATGTATTCCGCAATTATTGTCTGGATAATAGTACTAACGGTCAAAGTCCGCAGCTGGTTACATGATTCCAATCATGGCCGGTGTTTCTTATGTATATACCAGAAGGATGAGATATGCCAGCACATATTAACGTTTGGAGGATTGAAAAACTGCGTAGAAATAGTTATATGTTAATTTGTACATAATACCAGTAGTTTTATCTCATATGAATGAGTGTAACGTCCTATCATTAGAACGTTGATACAGGCAAATAGTAAATCCATTTCAAGCCATCATGGATTTATGAAAATGGATTAAACATTATATACTTTTTATTGCTTTCTTATAATTACAACTTTCCAAATTTATTTATTTTTATTGCCAAGGAATGATTGATACACAGTATTTATAACAACATAGTCTTATTTACCTATAATAACATACGACGAAGCCAGAAAATTCCGATAAAAGAAAGAACTATTGCCCTACACTGTAAACTATATGCTGGACCAGATCAGGCCATGTATGAGGAGAACTGAGTAATCATCACCATTACCTCGAAAGTTAAATTTAAACATATTTTGTTGATGTATATTTCTTCTGTTGCAAATTTATATATTGATTCGGATGTATTGATGGAATGCGTGTCCAATAGTTATTCTTCCTTCATAAACAGTAGGTAGTTTGGAAAACGCAAGGCCAATAGTTATTGACAAAGCGTGGAATAACTGTCTTAAAACTCCTGCTGTTATTAAGAGCAATTGAATTGGTACAGGACGTTCTATAGCAAAGTTCCACCCCGTCTATACTAAGCCGATATCCAAATTGAGTGGTTTTGTCATTTCGACATTCCGTTTGACGCAGTCTGGGATAGACCATTGTATCGACACGAAATCCGCGACGTACAATTAAGTTAACATTTCACGTCAACTCCCGTACAATAGGCCCATCGTGCATACTTCTGTCACTTCTACTAGACCTAGCTTGGCAATATGCAAATGAATTTTTGAGATTGAGTCAAAAAAGACTTAGAAGGTAATATACAATCTGTCCGTAGAGTTCTTCAAAGGCGACATGTGGAAATAATCCCCCTCATTTATATACAGATTTAGTATTTCCAACGAAGCAGGATAACGGTCGACACACGTTTAGCCCAGAATTTGTTGTTATAACTAAGCAGACATTGGTTATAGTATCTTTGTTAACATCGGAGTTAGCTGGTAATGCTATCCGCATTTTAACAGGATGTTTCCATTAAATACAAACTTTTGGGAAATCAATGAACAATCTGTCTAGTTCCTCGCGGAAACCTTTGTGTTTTCGTCGGTGACATACGGAAATTACTCTACCAATCCCTTAACAAATATAGTGATCCAGAGGCATCAAACCGTGTTAATGATATTCTGGTGGTAAAACCTTCGAAGAGATTTGTCCATAAGTTATGGGCATTTATCACAATCATTTCTTGAATGGAATAGACACCATTCGACATTATCCCGGAAAACCTGAGACAGTATAGAGTATTGTTATACCTCATGTCAAATTGTGTTGATCTCATTGGTCGAGAACCAGTCCCCGTCAAATTATCTCCCCTCTGTTTGGTATCGATGGTTTGTTTTGATGCGACGGTCGTCTGCTAGCCTGTCTACTTTGCCTACATTCGGTATAGCAAAACAAGTATTGCATGATTGAGAAAGGAACATCATGAGTTGTCATCTCTCGACCATTGATGTTCAACGAGCGATATTTGTGTAATGTATACAAAACTATTATCGGTTAAATTGTGCATAAGTATTTACTTCATTTTTGTTATTGGTGTTTTTGTAAATTATTTGAATATGTGACGGATGTACCAGTATTTATGGAGGAAAAACCGTGCCGATCCATATACGTCACTGCTAAATTATTCACACACGGATGGTTTTTTTTTAACTTATAAGAAGGCGGGCTCTAACTCATGAACCAATTCAGTGAAGGGATCATCGGGTTTAATCATGTAAGCACAGGAGCAGCTGATTGCGTAAGCACTGCGAATATGTTAACAAAATGTAACTGTTTATCCGTTAAGATCCCAATCAAAGGGATACAATCGATGAAAAAGTATCTAAATTTTTCTTGTTTTATTTATATAATTAATTCAATCACCATAGTGCTTATTGTTTTATATGTTATTTAGTTTATCCAATGTGGCCATAGGAGCTCTCCCTTTACAATTTTTCTATTCTTAACATCTACCTGATAAAAACGGTTAAACGGTATATTGTTCTTTAACGTTGAGCACTTACATGTCTTTCATATCATTATATCAATCGGAATAGTGTTATTGTATTACAATAATTTTAAACATCAACATAACTCAGTTATTCCGAAGTATGGCAGATTTCTTCTAAAAGACATCATATCGAAAAGAACTATTCAACGAACGATTTAAATGACAACTATCAATGTTTGCAGATGTCGATATTGATTTAACTCAGATAAACCCAGCAGGAATTCTGTCTAATGCACTACCATTAGTTATTTAACATCAAAGTGTTAAATAACAGCCTTGAAAGGAAGAAATCAAACCAAACTTCTGCAATGACTCATTCCCAATCGATGTCTTTTTGTGAAACAATTGAATTCTGATGGGGTGTTATAAAAATGGCATGGCATGTCTGTCTGTCCGTACGATTATGAATGAGCGGCTATTTACATTTACAAACCCTTTTGTTTGAGCCGCTAATAAATTACACGTTTCACTATCCAAGCCAAGCCCTGTATTAGCTGTATCTAGTCTGAATCTCCGTACAAACACTGATTGATAAAGTTATTTCACAGACAACCAGTTAAACAAGAGCGGCCTTATATACCACGTGAACAACTGCAGCCTGACACGCCCCTAATGACCTGACCGTATTGATTTCCTCTGAAATGCTCCCTCTTGTGTCCATCTCCTGCAAATTGGCCCTTATTTACCAGCCGCTCAAACCAAATGGGTTTGTATATATATATAGCCGCTAATCCAGGAGCGTATTTTGTCCCCCATTGAATCGATAAATTTACTAAGGCTTTCGAAGAACGGTAGGCGTTTGATGGTAGTCGCTCCGATCAATGCTTGAACAGATTGCATAGTCAAAATATTTGGATTCCTTCAAAACCATATGACACTGTGTCCTTGGGTGTGACGGTCACTTTTTGATCGTGTAGGTCTATGATGAATGTGCCCTGATCCCGCATTTGACATACTGAAAACTTATATACGAGGAACAACTACTTAAGAGAGTGGGGAAGATTCCTCTGTAACATTGATGCTGTAAAAAAGTGAAACAAAGTAAATAACGAGATAATATGAACATTCAACTACTTATTCAAAATAATTCTTATATTTTGTCGATAGCGGTATTTTATCAAATACCGCTAGAGTATGACAATTAATTACGACTTCTTTTAAGAAATTACCATTTGGGATTTTGATGTTGTATGTGAATTATTGTCATATTTTAGCTTTTCATGTACTGACTAACGTTAGCATGGCATCACTACAACAATGTGAAGTCTCTTATAAACCATTACGTTGGAGCAGAGTCAGCGGTGTGACGTTGTTTACTACAACCACTGGTGAACGACCACATTACGCCTTTATTGCCATAGACATTTTGGACTGTTTCTGGAAATTCCAGATTTGATCTGTTCCTTTTCTCCAAAAAAAAAAAGGTTTGCCACACTAATTCCTATTTACTACCACCAAACTTGCTTTCCAGAGACCAAATTGACCTTCAGTTGACATCAATTATTGACCTGGACATCTAAGGCCAGACGCTGGGACCATAAACCAGAATTAGATATACTCTGCCATTACTGTCTGGAGAACTTGATCTTGAAGATCGCAACTGAAGCTGATTACACGTTTCCAATCATGGATGGTGGTTTCTGATGCGTATGGTAGAAGGATGAGATGTCAGTACAAAGGGACATTTGAATAATTTATACATCATGTGTCGACACGGCAATATGTTAATCTGTTCATATTATCAGTAACGGATACGAATAAGTGCATAAATCATGGAAGTTGTTATATCTGTTCCCTTCGTTCTGTTAATCAGACTCATTGATCTCTACACACACCAAGTTAACCTTTATTTAATGCCATTACTAGTCTGGAAATCTTCAGCCAGACGCTAAGCTCATCAATTGGATCTGGTCCATGGTTACTGACTAAATAATAGGATACAGGATTATGAATTTAATCTATATTATTATGGTTTCTAGAGTACTTATATAGCCGGTCACTCGTTTATTAAACGCCTGGAATCCATTACTTTCAATGATTTAGATTGGCTAAATTTGAGCCTAGACGGCCTACATACAAGTCGACATACAAGTCGACTTTCTCGGGGTACCTTGTGGGACTGCAAGACAGGACTCACGCTGTGTACAGCACAGTTTTAACAATTTAAACACAACAGTCGAAGCGATTTTTAACAAATCGGTGGGAATGACATATCAACATCCGTTTGCAACGTCGATACCTTGGCTAGAGATATTTTGTTTTTTTCTCAGTATCTGCTAACCATGCCTTCAATCTCGTGTATCATTATAGGGCAATTACTACCCCGCTATGCCCCACGACTACCTACCAACTACAATGTTACGGTTGTCGCTGTTAACGGATGCCTCAAACACAGGTTGCAGAAAACTCAAAGCATTTATTTTTGGAGGATTTTTTAACAATATGCCAGCGTTAGTAGCTCAGATGGTGTACACTTAAACAGTGTTGGCATGGTGAAGTATGGCAAGGGTATTCGAACGGCTATAAGCGTTAAGGAGCTTACTGATTTTTTGCCTTCTTATTACTCTTTTGATATCATTAAAAATATAACAGAATGTATTTCTTATGACGGGTTTAAATCGAAAATGGACAACGGCCAATTTACTACTATAAAATATTATGGACCTTACTAATTGGCGTAACATATTTTGTCCACATCGTTTACCTGTCTATAATCTAGGAAGATATACTCAAATAACGTTTATAAATTTAAGGGTTGGTGTGCCCTGATCAAATGTATGGCTTGGTGTGCCCTGATCAAATGTATGGGTTGGTGTGCCCTCATCAAATTTATGGGTTGGTGTGCCATGATCAAATTTATGGGTTGGTGTGCCCTGATCAAATTTATGGGTTGGTGTGCCATGATCAAATTTTAGGGTTGGTGTGCCCTGATCAAATTTAAGGGTTGGTGTGCCCTGATCAAATTTATGAGTTGGTGTGCCCTGATTAAATTTATGGGTTGGTGTGCCCTGATCAAATTTATGGGTTGGTGTGCCCTGATCAAATGTATGGCTTGGTGTGCCCTGATCAAATTTCAGGGTTGGTGTTCCCTGATCGAATGTATGGGTTGGTGTGCCCTGATCAAATTTATGGGTTGGTGTGCCCTAATCAAATTTATGGAGATGTGTACCCCAATCAATTGTAAGGGTTGGTGTGCCCTTAGATTTGTTTTTAATCAACAGCTTATATATATATTATTCTGAAGCATTTCTGGGTTTAATACTCAAAACTGGATGGGTAAAAAATGGGATGTGTGCAATTTATTGTGAGATTTGTGCAACTTGATTTATCTAAAGTATTCTATTACTATTGTGCAAGTTTGCTTTACTCGTTTAAACCGGCAAACCACTGTGTCTATTCTAGTTTCGACTCCTTGTGAGCCATGGTCTCTATGTCTTGCTTCTGCATAATATTGTGTTTTTGGGGTTGCAGCAGCAAAATTCTTCTTAAATGAGTATGTTAATTTTCCCAGCT
The DNA here is from genome assembly GCA_031471745.1 of Cryptochiton stelleri. Taxonomy (NCBI): domain Eukaryota; kingdom Metazoa; phylum Mollusca; class Polyplacophora; order Chitonida; family Mopaliidae; genus Cryptochiton; species Cryptochiton stelleri. The sequence continues at coordinate 12,008 of JAUELC010005243.1, forward strand.
TGTATACCCTCAAGACGATGACTTAAGCTTACATCTGACAACAAATGGCTCAAATATTATTAGTTTACAGTTAAGTAAACGATACATAGCAAACATTTCCCAGTGGGCCCAGGCATATGATATTTTCTGCACAAAATATGGCTCAAAGTTCCCCGAAGAAGCTATAGCTCTTATCAAGCATGGTAACAAAGTACGTCTTATAAACCAACAATATGGTTTTCAAGCAGCTAGATTCTACGATGAAAACTTTAGAAAGCTCAGGTCAGTTGAGCCACTTCCTTGGTGCAAAATACACGATGAAATGTGGAATTCTATGTACTTTAAAACAGCAAACTCAGTTAGTCAGACTCATACATTTCATTCCCAAACTATATGTAGCTTTCGAGGAAAAAGGACGTCTTTTCCAGTTGGATTCTGTTGGTCATACTGCCGTCGAGGCAAGTGTGATACCAGTAAATGTCAATACAAACATGAATGTCACAAATGTTACGATAAACACAGCTTAATTAGCTGTAGAGCAAATAACTAACTGTCATGACTGTCAATCTCTACCTACCCCTGTTAGGGTCCACAGATTAGAGCCCTATCTTAAAAACTATCCTCCCACATTAAAGCACTACCTTATTGATGGCTTTTCATATTGTTTTAAATTAGGAGTTTTTGGAAAACCTGAAGCTTTTTCAATAAAAAATCACTGTTCTGTTAATAAACTCTCTACATTTGTAGATGAGAAAATTTCACATGAAATTTCATTAGGTAGAATATCTGGTCCACATTCAAAACCCCATTTCCTGAATTTATATTGTCGCCTTTAGGAATAGTGGAAAAGAAAGGAGTGAATAAATTTCTAATAATTCATGACCTGTCTTTCCCAGATGGAGAATCTGTCAATTCGTGTATTCCAAAGGAACTTTCATCAGTCAAATATGAAACTGTTGAGGATGTTATTCATTTAGTTCAGACTCATGGACGTCATGCCCTCATGAGCAAATGTGACAGTCAAGATGCTTTACGTCTCATTCCAATACATTCTAGTGTTTACAAATATTAAGGGTTCATTTGGAAGGAGCATTTTTACTTTGATAGGTGCTTACCTATGGAGGCATCATCGTCATGCAAAATCTTTGAGACCCTTAGCTGTTGCCTTCAATGGATTATGATGACACAATTCAATGTTTCTGGAATTTCACATTTAATTGATGATTTTTGTCTGGTTTGTCCACTCAGTTCTCCCAAATGCCAACACTATCTCAATATTTTCTCTCCCTCCGCAAATATTTGGTTATAACAATTAAGGACTGTCTAAGACTGTCGAACCTACAACAGTCTTGGAAATTTATGGAATAGAAAATTTACTCTAATCTGATGGAAGCTTGACTACCCCAACAAAAACTTTTAAAAGCACTAAGCCTGCTGAAGCAATTCAAAACCAAAACCAAAATATCTCTAGCAGAATTGCAATC
>JAUELC010005354.1:2738-13460 GCA_031471745.1 Cryptochiton stelleri
AAATGCCTCCACTGGGGATCAAACCTCATATATGTCCTATTTGTCTTAAAGTAGCAAATACTGTTTTCAAGAGCTTCGTCCAAAATCCTCGGACATAATGAAGGCCATCAGCAACACGCGTGTAAAAATAGTTTCCCGCACCATGTTTGTGATGACAATAAGGAATAAGGTGTGAATAACGCTTGTCCGTCAGGCCAATGAAGATCTCGGCGGCATTGGGAGATATCACAGTTAGCGTGTCACATGAAGACCAGGCCATCCACGCACTAGTGTACCAGTTGCTTGGTGTCTACTTCCTTTTAGCAGGGTGCAACTGAGCCTTTAATAATGCATTTGCACTTTGTAATGCTGCTATTAAAGTTTTAATTATATCTTGCTGGTCAGAAGCCATTTAGAAATCTTGAAGTTTCTTGAAATGTGATAACTTACTCCAAATTTCCTGATGTATTTATGGATTAGACAATATATCTATATTGTCGGGTAGACAATATTTGTCATTCTTTTCCGCATATTGTGTTCTATGCTGAAGGACTAACGGACATTTCCCAGGTCGGTATATTTTTTACTAACAACTGGGTCTGTTTTCACGTCGCCGTAGTATTATTGTGCAATTTTATGACAATATTTCTGGCCGGTCAATTACATTTTAGCCGAGGGATCAATTATATTGTTGCAGCTGTAACATAATCGTAACATAACAAATTCATCCCTGTCTTAATGGTTAAAATTTATTATTTTCGTCCTTGTCATATATGCTTAAGTGTGGTGCGGACGTTTTGGGGTTTTCTAAATTTGTCAAGTCTGTGGTATAAAACTTAAAATACACTATTTGTTGTAAACGTAGCAAAACAATTGTGGATACAGATATATCGTATTTGATGTGAAATATCACACCAAAAACATAAGTAAAACATTAAAGTCATATGCAGGTTGTACATATTGTAATAGAATTAATTGGTAATAGAAAGTAAGAAGTTTTTTAAGTGGTAAATTTTGCCAAACTAAAAATGTTGTCGATGTTATCGCCTATCTAGTAAAATAAACATTACATTACTAACTCGTCGGAATATTGCGTATCTATATTATTTAGTTTAATGGTTCTTGGCCATACTTTGTGCGAATCTCTAGTGCAATTTATACAATCTTTAAGTCAACAGCGTCTGTTATTATTGAAAGAGAGAGACACAGAAAGAAACAATAACACAAAAAAACAAAGTCATCCTAATATAACAAAATGTATGCAAAGCTGGTGTTAATAATTTTGTGTAATTCTTGTTTTTTTCCGCTGAATGGAGATAATATATGGTGAGCTTTTTAACGCCATGGTTCATTTACTTATTTCTTTCATAGAAAAACAACCCAAATCACTCCAAATTCAAAGCTAGTTAAAAGGAAATTCTGCAGATGTACAGAGTAACGTAACATAAATATTTGCAAAACATTTTTATATATTTACTTTTTCTAATGTCCACTGATGTTATAAGTCCACCATATAGTATCTTCAATTAGAAGAAATTGAGGGGAAAACTATGAAACACCAGTTTAGTAAACAACTTGATAGGGTCTATCATATAGAGATGACTTTTCTTTGTCCTCTTTTAAACTTATATTTTCCTCTTTTCACATTAAATGTGAACGTTGTTGATGACGTTCTGTTCCCATGGATGAGTTACTTCTTTAGGGCTTCTCTCAAACATCATCGATTATGGCTCAATATAGGAATCATATCATAATTACATTGATAACCTAATTCAAGGTATAGTATATCTTGTCACTTATATTTCAAATGATTAAAAAAATAGTGATTTGAAGTGGAGATGCTTGAAGGGCGTAAAGATTATATCTAAAGGAGATAGACTGTTTTATGTTTTCTTAACGAGAGCAACATGCTATGAAGCGATCGTGATTAGGATAATCGTTCATCCAATTCCACGTTTGACCGATCTTATGTAAATCCTCCATGGGGCTAGAAGTCGTAAGTTATATATAAATGTATGGAGAACAGAAGTGATACAGGTCCACAAAGATCACAAACCAGACGTATTAGATTATCTATTGATAGTTTTTGTTGCGCCATACATAATTCTGAACTATTTGAATAAAATACTACAGAACTGGTTATTTTTAAATTTACACGTAATAAGAATGTTTTACTATGTCGTGTACTAGTACAGAGAACAATACAGTTGAACTGGTTATTTTCAAATTTACACGTAATAAAGAATGTTTAGCTATTTCGTATACCAATAGCCATATAGTGATCCTGGTTATTTTTATATTTACACGTCAAAAATAATGTTGATCTATTTCTTATTCAGAGAAAAATCGATTCAATGTTAATTTTTTATATTTACAAGTCAAAAGGAATGTTTAACTATTTCGTATACAGAGAACAATACAGTTGCAATGGTTATTTTTTATTTTATATATACGTCATAAAAATGTTTATCAAGTTCTTATACAGGGAACAATACAGTTGAAATTGTTAATTTTTTGTTTTACACGTCATAAAGAATGTTTATCCAGTTCCCATCCAGAGAACATTTCAATTGAAATGTTTTTTTTTATAATTACAAGTCTTAAACAATGTTTATCTACTTCTGTATGTAGTTGGTAAAAACAATACCCATGGAGTTTTGACAGACTTCTCTTTACAGCCACGTCTATTATTCTCTTTTTTATATACATTCGCAAAACACTATTTCTCAACTTAATTGGTGGAACAGTTAAGTACATATAGGAGATGTCATACATTCACATGGGTTGATCATTCTCACTGTAGAAACCGTTCTATTTTATTTATTATTTAATTGCAAATAAAACGACGTTCTGATTGGTGATAAGCCATTTACACTGATTAGCGTACGAATTTTGCGTTAAAACTTACTGTGTTATACATAGAACACAATTATGTTCATATGATTGCGTGTTTTGCTGTACGATCTGTAATCAAGGTCTTCCACTTTCGCTCTCACTTAATGTATTATGATATAAATGCATATGCAAACTTGCACCCTTGTTTATAGGTGGAATTTCCAAACAGATCAGCGAATAACCCTGACAAACATACAGCGTGGGCACAGGAACTGTTAAATTGGAATAGTTCTGTACACTGGCTGCAGCATTAACGCAGAATATCACAATCGCTCCGGTTGTGTAGAGCAGTGTATAGTGGCGTTTCCCCGGAGCCATCAACTAAAGATGGCAGTAGTTAAAAATGCCTAATCGAAATTCAACGATATTTTTTCCACAATTACAGGATTTACCACGTATTAAGGATTTATTTATTCAGAGGGATGGTGTGTGTTTGAGAATACACACATAGAGTAGAGAACAGCATCGCCTATGTGAGTTATTTTCTTTATTTACTTATTGGGCCCGTAAAATGAACCCAACACAAGTACCTCAGTGATATCACCACTCATACGAATATAGGGCGGCGGTGGTAAATTTAATATCACCTCTTAATGTATCTCTATTATATTTGGAATTGAGTATGTGTAGTGATTTTGTAGTAATGAATCATAACTTTTGGGAAACTCTCTGATCGTCCCACTCATAGGCCTAAAATGTATGGCCAAACAACTTCCTTGTCCATACTCTAGCAGTTGCTGGGTTGTACAGGGAATCAATAAAATCAGAAGTCTATTAACTAGAAGTATGCCACGGCCCATTTACTCCAGCTCAACGGCATTGAAGCCAATTTCTAGTCAGCTTGTAAGAGAAGCGCCCTCTATTCTAATGTAATTGAACTTTGAAAATCGCAACTCGTCTGATGAATGATGGGAAACCATGTTTAACCATTTATAACCTTTCTAGTTGACAAATGATCTTTTTCTCAGATTAATCATGCATTTTACAAATAAAAATAAGACTTTACATGAGATGCCCGTGAATCGCTTGCAACGATGGTTTTAATAGCACCTATATCCCCTTTTGGCTAATAGTGTATTACCCATGATTCACCATATGATTTTGAATATCAAACTGCGCGGAATGAATAAATATAATATCTCTTACGCACGCCTACATGTACATGTACGTCACATGAAACATTAAAAGCTGGCCAAAAACCTCAATGCCGTTAAACTGGTACAATGGGCGTTGCACACTTCTGGTTAATAGACTTCTGCTAAAATGTATGGTGAATATATGTAGAACTACAACCGTTGGCCTACAGATGAGTCTGAATGTTACTGGACTACGGTCATATGAAAACAATACAGATGGGTTAATATAAAAGAACAAAACAAACCCACCACTGTGAAATTTCTGATTTCATCAGTTCAAGAGGCTTTGGCAAGATACATTATTTCATTACGTCCTTAGACACTGTTGACAGGTGTCTAAATATTTAGTTATCATTAGATGTAGTTATAGTTTAGCATGTGTATTCGCTTTTAACTCAGAAGACAAACATTTACATTCCTGACATGGCCTAAACAAACACATTCTTCACAATATTTTATCTGGTAGGAGTGCAGCGATGTCTAACGACATCTTGAGATAGAAAGAGAAAAGTCGTTTAGATTATGATAACGAAATTTGTTTAGGGTATGCATTACTTATTACTGTTATACCACTTTCGATTCTACCTGAACCATAAAGATATGTGCGATATAATGTTTTGATGGCTGAGGCACCAAGCTGTCTGGATTTAATTTATCAACCCTTCTTGCGCTCTCTTCCGTGAAGATTTGTTTGCATTTTTTAATGGTAATGACTACGTTATGTACACGAGCATTTTGGTGGTACCATATATCCTACAGGTTTGGTGAAATGTCTTTGATACTACTCAGTACTGTCTGGAGTGGGTATGAATTCAGAAAGAAATGGCTAACCTTTTTCTAGTAAAGCCGAAGAGGCATCTCCCATCCTGACCCTTTGGAATATTTCTTTGATGATATTACAGTCCGTTGATTTAAGAGCACTCTAGTCGAGCGGTCTGACACCGTCCTGTGGCTTTACGACAGGCATCAGCGTTATTGTCACTCACCTATTCTGCTGATAGCTATAGATTGCCGTTGAGGATCTTTGATAAACGGTTGTCGGAACCCTTCCTCCTCCATACTCTAGCCCAAGGTACTTTCTAGACACGGTAGATTTTGAAGACATCAAGTCCTCTACATGGAGCATTCATTGTCCGTAAGACAACATACGACCTAACATTCTCACCAATTGCGTGTGCCATGGCCACAAACACCTATATTTACAAGCACACCCAGCCCATCTACGTAGGAAGTAGGAAGTGTGGGCTGGTGTTAGCAGTGCGGCACCTGAAATGAAAAGGTGATGTTGGACAGACTCTTTAGAATTCGCATTGTTGATGTTGGATAACAATAGGACACTTTTATTCATTAAACTGAGAACATCCATTGATCATTGCCTTTGTGGAATTGTGAAAGATGGACAATAGTTTTCTATGGATTTTAGAAATCTGAACATCACTATCTTTTCAATAAAATTAATTAGGAAATTGAGCCAGTATTTCCTGAATTCGGACACTAATACTGTATCTAGCTATATTCAATGATTGGCAGGTTATTCCACCATATTAATATTGTTTAGAACAATGGTAAAAATATATTACATGTAGTTCATTTGCAGGAATTGTTTTTGCTCGAGAAATAATAATAATAACGTAGAGTAGGGAAATAGTGTTTAGTGACAGGTTTCTTTAAATCAACTTAGAGTAAGATTTTGTAGACAGACTTGAACATGATATAATAAATGTTAACAATTTACATACTAATGCATTATGGTTTGCATTGATCTAAAGTTGGGATGAATTTTATGAAGTGTATTTCAGTATTGTTTTTTTCTTCTAAAAGTTTACTCTCTGCAATTAACATATTATATTACATTAATTCAAGTCTGTCTGTCACGTGAGTGATGTAGGACAAATAGTACATGTTACCTGGAAGGGGCATAGTTGTCAATCGGGTATGAAAGCCAATAGCGTCTATTTGTAGTGGAATGTCTTGGCCAATCAAAAGATTGCTAAAGGAGTGTTAGTTCTTAAATCATAATGGGAGAAGTTTGGATTCTGCTTTTGGAGAGAATAGTTTGTTTTTTTCCGACAAGGGTACTAAATCAGATTGAGGCACGAAAGAAAGATATCGAGACATATAAGCTAAGTTCAAATTTGATTCTTACCGATTCAACTATATACTGAACCATTGTAGTAATTGTAGCATCTAAACTTTACCAGGCTGTATGTTAATATGCCCTTTATGTTTGCAATGCAATGGTAGGTTTATTACAAAGGTAGGAACTATCGCCTTCCTTTAAGACTAAATATAATAATTGTTATTCAGATCGGTCTTCGTGTCATTATATTCTGCCTTGTCCCTTGTTGAGTGTTGTAATAGATCAGTTACTATATACAGAGTTGAAATTCATTTAAATACGCTTCCATTGTATATAACACCACATACACCTTTGCAAATTTGTCGCCAAAAGGCCCCTAAAATCATGTTAATCCGTTTTAAAACGAAACTTGGTGTTTTCAAGTATAACATATTTGAGAACAAATGACGCCAAAATCAACAACTGAAAACTCGTAAAACAATCTATACACTTACCTTTTATGTCGCAGTAACTGTACAAACAAACATGTACTACATCAAATGCACAACCCTCCAATAATGTTAAACAACTGTAAAATTTAATGAACAAAATACCAAATGTAACGGCACTTGCTTATGTCACACTACGATGCGATAGAACTAAGGTAACTGATCATAACTGAGCGCTTATGTCACAAAACACTGCGCTAATCAGAGACCAAACAAAAAGAAAACTTGACATAGAAGCAGGGTAAAAGTTACCAGTTTACTTATTGCAATTTAAAAGAGAAAGTTGATTAATAACAAATTTAAATGATATATTGGGAATTTTAAAAACTGAATTTAGTAGGTGTCGGCTATCAACAATTTTTCTCAATTTATCAAACAAAAACTCTTGCATTTTTCAAATTTGTCTGGAATATAATTCCAAATAACTGATTACCATTTTTTGAATCCATTGGTAATTCAACTATCGTCTGACAATACCTGTTCATCGATATGTAACTCAATGGTATTACAGACATGTTTGTTACTAGGGGAAAGTTCACGCATACATTTTCAAAACTCTCTTATTGCACTTTGACCTTTTGATAACAAGTGATTACGAAGAGTTCGTGTAGCTGAGAATATTTTAGATTTAACATTACGCCAATAGTTTACAGTTTGAGCACATCGGTTGCGATTTTCAAGGGCAAAGACATTGCAAGGGCTATGTCTTCATCCCACCAATCTTGGCGCTGGTTTTTTTTACACGTTTTTCTTTGAGTGGTGCATATCTATTTAGGACATCTGAATATAAATCCAACAAAATCAATTTATTCATTAGGATCATCAAAACAGTCAATGATATTCCATGACTGACTAATTTACATGTTTAATAAAGGCATCTTCCTCACATTTATCCAACCATCGGTATTTAAAAGTACAGTACCGACTAGAACTAAGTTCACGTCTGGACGCACCTAAAACGCGTCGAGTTCTGACGCAGCAAATAATTTAGGCGCCGGTTAGCGCGACTCAAATGCGCCTGTTCTGTCGCTCCTTTTAAAGACAGACGCGATCATGAAACTAGCAAAGCACGCCTACTCTACATGTACATGTTGGAGAAATATACTTTTCGTCAGGAAGCGTTTGCAAAAACGTATAGATGCGATTTTGTTTTATTTCAACGCGGCAGAGCAGGGACTTGCACGATTCGCACTTCGTTTTTGTTCCAGTCGCGTTAAAGGTTAAGTTAGTTCTAGTCCGTACTGTATCTCGCTGCATACAGTCGCACAAAAAAGGCGATGTGGAAGACATTCAAATTTTATTTAGAAGCGATAGGCTCCTCGTGTTAACACCGTGTGTCAATAAAGCTAGGCGCCGTTGAAATGGAAGGTGAATAATTTTAGACAAAGTCGCCAATTTCCTGCCCGTCAGTTTTTGACGAGTACAGTGGCGTGTGTTGGGCTTGTAACTCTTCTGTCCTGCGAGGTAAAACAATATAGTATAAGGGGAGGATAAAGATGAATAAATCACATCAAAACGCCTTGGTTTTTTAAACTGGATCCTCCATGTATCCATTGTACTTGGCAAGTTCATAACGTTCAAAGCCAACTCTAAGCATACTTAGTGAGTCTAATTCTTTAGTTGGATTTTCAAGCTCAGTTTTATAACTAATTTTACCAATAAATATTGTTTTTTAAATCAAAACAAAGTTTGTGGTGCGGCTTGTCCAAGGGGAGGTAACTGTAACCTGTACAATTCTTTCCCATCCGTCGCACATTGCTGATGTTGACGTTAACATGAATTGACGAATCATTTCTGACCAAAACAAAGCAGAATTCGGTAGGCCTAGATCATTTACAAAAACAAACAAGTATTTGTTCAGGCATCCTCATTAATGCATAGGCCTAACCGGTGATTTGTTTTTGCGCAATTGGATTCACCGATGAATAATTCGAATCGAAATTCAGGCCCTGCTTTTTTTCTTAGTTTTCGACATTTCTCCGTCGTAATTATTCAGAACAGAGCAATTTACTTGGAAGGAAGGAAGTGTTCAGAGTAGAGTCTGGAAATTATGTTTGGAGTGATGTTTTTTCGTATCACATCATTTGCGCATTGTTTTTAAGATCTCTGGCCTTTCCATGGGAGATCTATGCGGTATTGTAAGTTCCTCCGGCTGCGTTTGATCAGGATTTGTTGTACAATTCGTACACCATTAGTTTTTGATCAATGGTAAGAGATACGAACATAACCTGACAGTTACAGAAGCTTTCTCTGAATGGTACCTATGTGGATAGTGAAGTATACAGTATTATTATATTTTTTTTATAAATGAAGAGAGAAAAAATTGGTTGCCTCCACCGGGATTCGAGCCCGGGACCTTTGAGTATTATTATAAGTACTGGTATTTAGTATATGCAACATGTAGGTATAGTTTATACGTATCTTCACGAATGTCAGTATATTATTTTGTATTTGTTTTATTTTAATGACATGCGATGTTTTTAAACTACTCACTAATAATTATTACTTTGACTCGGAGCTTGTATTATTCTCTGGCGGCCTTGTTCTATGTTTGATTTATTATTTAAACTGGGTGTTTTGTTGTGAACTGAATTTCTTGGAAGGAACGCGTACAACTTAATCCATACGGAGAATTCACTATGTACATAATAGCCTGTATATCACATAAATCTGATAGGATTGAATAAGGCGGGCCCAGCTATTCGATTAAGATATTCATAAAGATCATACGTAATAATGGAATGCATATACGTAGATCTCTTTCGGACAATAACAGGTGATATCAGCCTTGCCCCGTAAAAATGCTCCGGTGTTAACACATTTAATCTGTCTCAATGAAGTAATTGTTATAACGTAAATGTTACTACAGGTTCCCTTGTTATTTTAAAAAGGACTTTATCTTAAGATTTCTGATAGGTGCAAGTACGTGGTATTAATAATCGATACTAAAACTGAGAAGACAACATAATATAAATAAACTAGACAACAATTAGAAAGACACGTTTCATTCATGAACATCAATACGCTGTGATGAGAGTTTTATGCTTTGAGCAAGTGGTTAATTCATACATTATTGATTTCATAGCTTTGTTTATTATTCCTTCCCGAGCGAATAAAGACGTTACTTTTGTGACCAAAGTTTCTACTCAAGTACGTCACTTCAAACGGACGATAGTAAATCGCTTGTACCAGACAGCATTATATAATCAACTTACAGGCTCTGGAAATATGCTTTATTACATTATTACATTTCTAGACTTTCACCAGACAACCAATTCACATATTAAACTGATATTTTCCCTCAGATTATGTTCCTTTACACACAAAGGCACACTTCACGTTTTAATGGTTCAGATAATTACTGGTAATACTTGAGATAACATCTGTCGACACAGGACTATGGATCTACAGATCTAATAATACCACTACTTTGTCTGCTTGATCTCTTATCAGAAATTTGTTTGTGTTAACATGAAGTTTGTTTAAAAGTTTTGCTGAGACACCGGATTGAGATGGACTACCGTGAGATTGTATAAGCGACAACAACAGTACAATGATAGTATGAACATCAATCCATGGTGCATATACATGTATGTTGAATGGTGTGACATTGATGTAGCAGGTGTTTGATGGATAATTGTTGCTGATAGCAATCTTAATCTCTTTAGCAACAGGCAGAACTGTTCATGGCCACTGGTATAATAAATCGTTTTATTAGATCGACTGACTGCCTGCTTCTGAGACACATTTGACAGTAAATGCATAAATTCGAAGTCCAAACGAATGGATGAAAATCCACAGATGCACGCTGAAGTTGAAAGTTAAGACAAAATGATTTGTCAGCCCAGAGTGTAGACGTTACACGTCTAATTGAATTACGAAACTGTTCTGGTCTATTCTATCATCGATCGTTTTTCTCAAACACAACCGCCAATCACTCACCAATTTTCTATTTACTTCCCTCGGAAAGCCAATATCGATTATCGATTGAGAGGGTGGTTGGTGGTTGGTAGGGTACGCGGGTCGTACTGGTTTACCAACATATTTTAAACGCACACGTATCAGAAAATCACTGATATTTCTAATTTTAACAAAAACGATTGCGAATTTAAAAATTGAAATTCGCCTCGAACTGTGTTCTACT
>JAUELC010005464.1:0-13458 GCA_031471745.1 Cryptochiton stelleri
TGGGGGGATGGCTGGTATTTGTGCCAGAGCTTGTTCTCGATCTCTGAGAAGGCAAGTCTCGCGGGAACAGAATGCAGGCAAGTTAAAAAAATTCCTATACTGTATACCGGTACACCAGATGGCGCTACTCTTAAAAGTTGTGCATAAAATGACTGCAATGCCGTTGATTTGGAGTAAATGGGGCGTTGCATACTTCTAGTTAATAGACTTCTGCTAATACATGTCTAATGATGTATTTGGGATAGTGAGGTGCTGTGGCATGATATTACATCAAAGTGATCTCAAGTCAATAGAGCTGGCCTATCTTCGGCCGGCAGGAAGTGGATGCCATATCTGTATCATCAGTGCAATATAGCACAGGACGGATACCTGGATCTAGAATAATCATGCTGTCCTAACTTAGCACCAGTGCATTCATTTTCCAACAGACCGGAGGAAAACACTTCAGTTCACATTTATGGCTTGGTGTACCCCGCCGTCATATAAGTGAAATATCCTACGGCGTTAAACACGTATCAATCAATCAATCAATCAATCGTTTAATTCAGAGCCTTTTTTGTCCAAGTTACAAAATCAATATGTATGTTCAATATGTCTACCTTACTTTTGCCGAGTCATGCGTCTTGTATAGCAGGGGAGGTCACTCTTTATAAGCGCAAGCAGACATCACCTGTAAGGCTATACAGTTAAAGGCTACCTTAACGATGAAGCTGGCGGTTTTTGGAGCTACCGGGCCGACCGGACAAGCGTTGATAAAAGAGGCGTTATCCAAGGGACACCAAGTCACAGCTCTTGTCCGAAGTCCGGACAAAATTACAGAGAAGAACGAGGCTTTAACGGTAAGTACAAGTTAAGGGTGTACATGTACGTTAGCCTGTGTGTAGAGCAGTCTCTATAATAGACCTATATATAGTTTGGTTTGTAGGTTATTTCTCTCTATAGTATGTTTTCTTACAATGCTTTGGCTTGTTAGTGTTAAACTGCCACCGTGCATATCGCTGCTTTACATGTTATAAGAAATAAGGATGTCGGTTATATGTGTCCATAGCGTCGTCGTCCCAATTCTGTGCTTTTTTGTACGGATGTTACACAGTGTGATTCTCAGTCTAGTTGTTCTAAATTTAGAACAGCCCTGCAGCAAATCAATGTACACATACTTCTCAGAGGTTCTCACGGGTGGTTTTCGAATACGTCAACTGTAGATAGGATACGCATGGGTGCATGGTGACTCAATATTTCGGTTCATTTAAAGACCATTGTCAAGAATAAAAAAAATAGATTTACAGAAAGTCTATATTATTAAAACATTATGTTAATCATATATATATACAAGTGTCAAAGAAGCTGTAATTAAAAAAAAACACAAAAAAACAACAACAACAAATAATTATTGTGGACAAGAGATCATAAATATGCCAAACATGTAGGTATAACAGAGGATTACTGTCACACACGAGTAGCTAAACCGAGCGGAAATAACTAAGAAAAAACCCCACTTCTTGACAGTTTAACTCTGTATTTGAACAATTAATTCAACATAATTTTACAAACATAAATTGTGTCCCTGACCGACATCTTGTATATCCCCACCACTCCCCCTGTAATCCTACATTCAAGGGAAGTAAGTCTAATAGGCTGAGCCATAGGCTTGGGGTATCACATTCTCCCCAACCTGTTCTAAATAACGTCCTCGTTATTCTGCAGTTACACTTAATATTTATTACATTAATACAATTCCTTCTTTTAGCGTACTATTATTAACTTTCAAAATTAAACAGTTCAGTAGATTTGGCTTCTTTCTTAACATATCTCCTACTCCTGTGCATATTTAATCTCTAGCCGAGGCACAATTACACTCACTGTATGATTATAACTTTGTGAAATTGTCAATGTCTTCGCTTGCATATAAGTTGTAACAATTATATAAAGGTTGTAACATTTCCGATATCAATTCAAGCATAATGTAAATTTATGTATTACACATCTCAGATACAGTTATCTCTCAAATATAGATTTCACTTTACCCTAAGAAAATCATAGGATTAGCAAACAATTATTGATCAAGGAAATAACCACATGAATTTCACAGTTCAAGAGAAATACTTCTTTTGATATAGAAGGTCAACAGTAACTTGTAAGCAATCAACAAAGAGACATATTTTATCATAATCATGTAACTAACACAGTCAGTAAAATGTCAATTCAATAAAACCAATGCAATGCAAACGTTGATGAATAAAGAATTTCAATGTCAAATTTGAAAACCATATAAACATTTCTTTCAATGTTTTAATTAAAGTTCCGTCCTAATGTTATCAATTTTAAGTCCACAACTCAAAAAACTTGATTTAAAGCATACATACTTAGAATAAGATGAAATGTCACCACAGCACAGAAATTATATTACTTTGTGTCAACACATGTTTTTGTTTTCATACTCACATGGCACAGGAGTATATACTGTATTTAAGAAATCAAGCATGAAATATGAACCTGGATGAATGAATTTGTGATTTAAGTTAGTCCCAAAAATCACTAGTTGTGATACATTGAGCACTTTGCAGCATCTCCATGCAATTCAAAGTCAGAATATTCCCTCCTTGTTCTATTTCGGGAAGATCGCCGAGGAGATACATTTGAATGTAATTCCACTGGGTGAATGTCATGATCATCACCTTCAACACCTGTATCTATGGAACTATTTTCTGTGTGTGGACTATCATCTGATTCATCACCAGTGTCACCCTGGGGAATTTCTATAAATCCCAGAAGTTCACCATCAGAGTTGTCTTCATCATAGTTGTATTCATCCAAATTAGACTTAGGGCGGCGTTGTTGTGTCTTAACTGGTTTCCTTTCATCCGGACATGTCAGCTCACGTTTACACACCTTCTTTAATTTGTTGTGATGAAATAGGCACTTTTTACCTGAATTAAGTTCAACTTCATATAAAACTGGATTGTTATCCATAAGTTTTGTAACTATTCCGGTTGTATCCCAAGTCTGTTTCACACAGTTTTTGACAAGTACTTTGTCCCCAACATCCAACCTCTCAAATTGGACATGTTTTTGTCTCTCGCGTTTATAACGCTCATGTGTAGCTTCTAAATGATCCCGGGCAAATTGTACAGCTTTAGACAGTTTTTTATCCAGTTGTCTGGCATAGTCATTGTAGTCTGGTGCATTGACTCCTTTAGCTGTCGGGAAAATAATTTCCGCTGGTAGTCTTGTTTTTCTACCACGATGAAGGAAGTCAGGAGAAAATCCAGTAGCTGAGTGAATTGTAGAATTGTGTGCCAAGGATAGAAATGGTAACATTTCCACCCACTTACTATTCTTGTCCACATATGCCCGAAGCATAGTTTTCAATGTATTATTCCATCTTTCAATGGCACCATTGCTAGATGGAGAATATGGTAGAGTTGTCACACCTTTCACATTAAGCACATCACAAACCTCACGAAAAAGTTCACTGGTAAAGTTAGTTCCTCGATCTGACAAAATAGTATCCGGGATAACACCTTGTGAACAAAAATAATTATTCACTAACACACTAGCTGTTTCTTTGCTGTCATTTATCGAAGAGGGAAAGTCTGTGCAAACTTAGAGAAATCATCCATAACACACAGACACAGTGCATAACGGTAGCCTTCTTTAGACTGTGGCAATGGGCCAATACAGTCTATAGATAGTTTTTCATCAGGAGAATTTGGACGACTCGGTTCTTGGAGTGGTGGCACTTGTATGCTACGTCTAGACGCAAAACAAATGTCTCAAGACAATCCAGTTTTCACAGTCTCTTTTCATCCCTATCCAAAATAATTTATTTCTAAGTCTATCAAGTGTACCCTTAACACCACGGTGTCCGGAAAGTTTATGGTCCTGTACAAGTTCTAGGAGTTTTTCTTTAAATGTTTCTGTCACAATAAGACGATACAAATCAATTTCAGTATCTACAAACTACAAGAGTCCATACTTTATTTGACACTTCTTATACACATCCCAATATGACTGGAGAAGGGGTTGGTTTTCAAGTAAATAACTCGGTGCACATTTATCACCATTCTGCACCCACTGACGAACAAATTTCAATCTGTGCTAATTCCATTTCTTCTTTAGATACGGATGACAACTAGGAGGGTTCAGACAAAATCACATTGTCTATATTCCCTAAATTTATGTCAATATTACAACTTTTACAGTCTTCAAATGTGGGGTATCTAGATAAGGCATCGGCTTCTTTATTGCTCACTCCAGGTCTGTGTTCTACTTAAAATTTGTAATTTGACAACACTTCAACATATCGTGCTAAAACAGCAGTTTGTCTGGAAGTTGTGTTCATCAAATACGTCAAGGCTCGACAATCAGTTCTGAGAATAAATGACTTGCCAAACAGAAAATGACGATACTTCTGGACAAAATATACCATAGCTAGGGCTTCTTGTCTGTGTGCAGAATACTTTTTCTCTGTATCATTTAATTGTCTGGAGCCAAAAGCAATTGGGCGGTCTACTGACATTCCCAACGCCGGTTGAGGTTAGCTTTATTGACATAAATCGTGGGTTAGCTTGGCCACCCTTTATTCAATAATTATCACGGAAAGATGAAGGTTCTTGACCTCTTACCTCCTGCGTCCTTTCTTCGCGCGCCATTGCCAAAATTGTATTGTACAAACACCAAGTAAACAATTAAGGGACATACAAACTGATGAACAAATAGGCCTAGGTCTTTTTACATAAAATACTCGCTTAAAATAATAACTGCAAAACTGCTATACGTGTAGGCCTAAATATATCATGTCAATTCTGTTCAATCTTGATGCATGTTATCTATTGCATGGATACACTGAAGCGCTCATACCAAGTGGCTCTTGAAAAAAAAATAAGGAAAAAATAAATAAAAAGATAGGCCTAAAACGAAAAGAAACAGTTTACGCCTCCCGAGCTTTCTGGTTCACTCGCTGACGAGACTCCATGAAAGGTTCAATTACAATTTGCAAACAAATAAACAAAACACGCCCTAGTGAATTTTCTCAAATTTTATTTTTATTTGTAATCGCTAAAGTTAGCTTGACCAGTAGGCTTTAATGCAATACTTATTCCTTAATTAAATCACGAAGAAATCATGTTCTAGCGTCCTTTCTTCGCCCACAATTTGTCAGCTTGATTTCACTGATACGTGTCCCCTCACCAAAAAAACAACAACTCACACACACACACACATGCACCCGCACACACGACTGTACGGAGCCATGTCAGTCCTTGTTTACATGATGACTTCATAGTGCTAGCGACTGCTTCGACATATAGAATAACGAAGGCTTATTACTAGTTATGTATTGACGGTGCCATGGCCTTTGGCCTGTATGACCATCGTCATCTTTTCCGTTCACGCGCATTCCCCGGGTCAACTCGGGAGAGACACTTTCACGTTCACGTTCACGCATTCAGTGACGTCACACTCGGGGCACCTGAGTTCCCCAGGTGCAGAGCAGGGTAAGAAAGAAAAAGTCACGTGACCCACCTACTCGGAACATTTCGTAGGCGTAGCGGATAATGTTGACCAATCAACTTTGAGTAAAATGTCCGCGATAAGGATAGGTTCTATATTTCTCTTATTAATTTTAAGCAATTAGGCTTTATTAAGATTTTAGAAATTGCCATAAATGAAATATTATGTAAAATAGGCATTTTTGCTTTAGAACTAAAACAATTTCACAGATCTTTCGTTTCCGAGATTCGAATGTATACGCTAGCTCGTTCAGGCGTAGGCCGATTAACCTGGGAAGTATGACGCAACCATGGTGACCATAACCTTTGACCTTTGTAGCATGGCAGCCATGTCAGGCCTACTTGTTTACACCGGTAGTCTCAGCTGAAATCAGTCATGCGCAGTTGCCCCCTCATCCCAGTAGATTGCATTAATCCTCTGCATAAAGGCTGCACCGCAGTATAACACTAACGTTATATCTGGCAAGATAGCACATAAAACACTGCATTATACCGTTATATATGTCAGTATAACACATACAACACTGCATTATGCCGTTATAGCTGTCAATATATCACATAAAACACTGCATTATAACGTTATGTGTGCCAATATAACACATAAAACACTGCAATATAACGTTATGTGTGTCAATATAACACATTGAAAACTGCGTTATAAAGTTATATCGGTCGGTATAACATTAAAACACTGCATTATTACGTTATGTCTGTCAATATAACACATAACACACTGCATTATAACGTTATATTTGTGAATATAACACATAAGACACTGTATTATAACTCTAACGTTATATCTGTTAATATAACACATAAAACACTGCATTATACCGTTATATCTGTCAATATAACACATACAACACGGCATTATACCGCTATATCTGTCAATATATAATATTAAGGACTACATTATAACGTTATATAACACATAAAACACTGCATTATAACATTACGTTTGTCAATATAACACATAATACATTGCATTATAGCGTTATATCTGTCAATATGACACATAAAACAGTGCATTACAGCGTCATGCGTGTCAATACAACACATACACACTGCATTATAACGTTATGGGTGTCAATATGACACATAACATACTGCATTATACCGTTATATCTGTCAATATGACACATAACACTGCATTACAACGTTATGTGTGTCAATATAACACATACAAAACACTGCATTATAACGCTATGTGTGTCAATATAACACACAAAACACTGCATTATAACGTTATATCTGTCAATATAACACATAAAACACTGCATTATATCGTTAAGTGTGTCAATATAACACATAACACGCTGCATTATAACGTTATGACTTTCAATATAACACTTAAAACTCTGCATTATAACGCAATGTGTGTCTATATAACACATAAAACACTGCATTATAACGGCATAACTCTCAATTTAACATTAAAACAGTGCATTCTAATTTTCTAACGTTATGTCCGTTGATATAACACATAACACACTGCATTTGAACGTTATATCTTTCAATATAACATTAACACACTGCATTATAACGTTATGTCTGTCAATATAACACATAAAACACTGCATTATAATGTTATGTCGTCAATATAACACAGTGAACACTGCATTAAACCGTTATATCTGTCAATATATCACATAAAACACTACATGATAACGTTATATCTGTCAATATAACAGATAAAAAACTGCATTACAACGTTATGTGTGTTGATATAACAATAAAACACTGCATTGTAAACATATATCTGTCAATATAACATATAAACACTGCATTATATTATATCTGTCAATATAACACATAAAACTCTGCACAAGTATGTGCGTCTGTCGGTATGTCACACCGGTCTGTATGTCATACATGTATGTATGTCACACAGGTCTGTATGTCTTTTTGTATGTAACCCATGTCTCTATGACACACATGTATGTATGTTAGTATGCCACACATGTTTATATGTCACATATGTCGCACATGTGTGTAAGTCACACATGGTCTGTATGTCATATATGTATATGTTTGTCTGTTTGTATGTCAAATATATCTCTAAGGTACACATGTAATTATTTCTTTTTGTAAGCTAAAAATGTATGGGTGTCACACATGTATGCATATTTGTATGTCACACATGAGTGTACGTCACACATGTTTATATGTTACATATGTCGCACATGTTTGTAAGTCACACATGTATGTCACATGTCATACATATCTGAATATGTTACACATGTTTGTATGTATTATGACGCACATGTCTGTATGTCACATAACTATATATGTTAGTATATCAAACATGTATGTTTGTCTATCTGTATGTCACATATGTCTGTATCACAGTATGTCACACATGTAAGTCACCCATATCGGCATGTAACACATGTCTGTTTGTGACATATCACACATGCCCGTATGTCACACATATTGGTATGTTACACATGTCTATGTCACGGATGTCACACATATCTGTGAGTCGCACATGTATGACAGACATGTCTATGTCACGTATGTCTACATGACACATTTGTATGTATGTATGTCTGTATGTATGTATGTATGAATGTATGTATGCATGTATGTTGCACTGGTATGTTTGTATGTATGTCAAACATGTCTGTATTTTACATGGATGTATGAAACACATGTCTGTTTGTCACATATGTCTATTTCACACATGACACACATTTTTGTAAGTCACACATGTATGACACATGTCTGCAGGTTACATATGTATGTATGTCACACTAGGCTAAGTATCACATGTCTATATGAGACACATGCATGTATGTCTGGTTGTATGTCTGCATGTCAGACATGTCCACGTCACGCATATCTGTATGTTACACCTGTTTGTATGTATGTATGTCACATATGTCTGTATTTCACAATGTATGTAACACATGTCTTTTAGTCACGCATGACTGTCAAGCATCCCACGCATATCAGACATGTGTATGACACACATGTCTGTAAGTAACAATGGTCTGTATGTCACACATGTCTATGTAACGCATGCCACACATGTATGTATGTATGTTTATGTCACACATGTCTGTATGCCACATATGTCACACGTGTTTATAAGTCACACACGTAAGTCTATGTCACATATCTCTGTTTGTATGTATGCATGTATGTCACACATGTCATACATGTATGTCACGCATGTCCCACATGTATGTCTGTTTGTGTGCCACATATGTCTATGTCAAGCATGTTTATATGGCACACATGTATGGATGTCTGAATGACCCACATGTATGTATACCACACATGTATGTTTGTCTGTATAGATGAGAATATGTTGGTATTGGGGTGTCCTGTGTGTGGGAAAAGGGAGGTCACTCTGTGGTGGTGTGGTATATTAAGGTTGGTGATCACGTGAGTCACGTGATAGGTGTAAATAAAGAGTTGATTGAAATTGGTTGGAAGGCGTTAACAACAGCAACACATGATACCAAGGCTATGTGGTCAGGATTGACGTCTCTTGAAGTCTGTATGTCAGTTTGTAAGGTATACATGTCTGTATGTCACATATGTATGTCTGTTTGGATGTCACACTTGGGTGTATGTCATACTTGTTTATGTGTCACATATGTTGCACATGTGTGTACGTCACACATGTATGTCATACATGTCTGAATATGATACACATGTATGTATGTCTTATGCCACACATGTTTGTATGTCAAACAAGTATGTTTGTTCGTATGTCACATATGTTATGTCACACATGTATGTTTGTCTCTTTGTATGTCGCACTTGTCTGTATGCCACACATGTCTGTATATCTACTTGTATGTCAGACCTGTAAATCACCCATGTCGGTATTTCACACATGTTTGATGTCACATGACACACATGCCTGCATATTACATAAGTATGTCACACATGTCTGTATGTCAAACCTATCTGCATGCCACTTATAACACATGTGTGTAAGTCACACTTTATTACAGCGCATCAAGACCAGTCCTACCACCCGTTGGAACGACGAATGTGGACTAGTCATCGAAGGTAGGGTGATCCCTGAGACATACATGGTCGATTTAAGCAACGACGCTATACGAGATTGACATCAAGGTGCGGCCCGAGGTCGCGAGATCTTAGCCCAGCAATTCAGAGCGCTGAACATTCCAAGAGAATGGGCCCCCAATAAGCTGTGGTGGATCCTCACCCTAACCAAGGAGTCGGTCTTGGACTCGCCACCCTCATCCTCATCATTCGTATCCACACCCTTAACACCACAGTCACGGCCAGTGTCACGGTCAGCCACACGATTAGCCTCATGGTTCACCCTCGGTTCACCCTCGGACACCTGCCACCACACACACTTGTTCAACACCTCAACACCATAATGTAGTGTTTTATGTGTTATATTGACACACGTAAAGTTATACTGCAGTTTTTTATGTGTTATATTGGTAGAAAAAACGTTATAATGTAGTCTTTTATGTTATATATTGACAGATATAGCGATATAATGCCGTGTTGTATGTGTTATATTGACATATAAAACGGTACAATGCAGTGTTTTATGTGTTATATTGACAGATATAACGTTAGGTCTTTAATACAGTGTTTTATGTGTTATATTCTCAGGTATAACGTTATAATGCAGTGTATTATGTGTGATATTGACAGACATAACGTAATAATGCAGTGGTTTAATGTTAATTTGAGAGGTATAATGTTATAATCAGTGTTTATGGTGTTATTTAGACACACATTGCGTTATAAGGCAGTGTTTTAAGTGTTATACTGACACACTTAACGTTATAATGCAGTGTTTTATGTGCAATATTGACAGGTATCACGTCATAATGCAGTGTCGTGTGTATTATATTGACACACATAACCGTATAATGCAGTGTTGTATGTGTTATATTGACACACATAACGTTATAATGCAGTGTTCTGTGTATTGTATTGACAGATATAACGTTATAATGCAGTGTTGTATGTGTTATACTGACACACATAGCGTTATAATGCCGTGTGTATGTGTTGTATTGACACACATGACGTTAAAATTCAGTGTTTTATGTTTTACATTGATATATATAACGCTATAATGCAATGTTTTATGTGTTATATTGACACACGTAACGTTATAATGCAGTGTTTATGTGTTATATTAACAGATATAGCGTTATTATTTAATCTTTTATGTTATATATTGACAGATATAGCGGTATAATGCCGTGTTGTATGTGTTATATTGACAGATGTAACGGTATAATGCGTTGTTTTATGTGTTATATTAACAGACATAACGTTATAATGCAGTGTTTTATATGTTATATTGACACACTTAACGTTATAAGGCAGTGTTTTATGTGTTATATTGACAGATATAGCGTTATAATACAGTGTTTTGTGTGTTATATTGACAAAAGAGATATACTATAATTATTTGATTTTTTTGCAGATACTAATTTTTCATAAAGAGAAAGTATGGCATGAGCTATTGAGTGATGGGTTCTGAAGCCACATCGGTTAGTATTGAGTTTTTTTTATTAGTTTCTAACAAGGAGTGTACTTGTCTTACTACAATTTTTTCGACATTTTTCCTAAAACATGATAATACGGAGATAGGGCAGTCATTTTGGAATTAATTTTGAGGGCCGGATTTATATATCGGTGTGATTTTAGCAAGTTTTAGGGATTCAGGGAATATGCCAGTCTCCAATGATTTGTTGATGATGTGTGAAATTGGAGATGATATTTTGGATGCCACATGTTTGAGTAATGATGCTTTGATTCCATCCAGACCAGGGGAACTATTTTTTAGACCGAGTATTGTCATGATTGTATTGTAAACATCATTATAAGTACATGAAACTAATTCGAAGATTGGAACATCTAAAGGCTTAAGGTAATATTTGTAACTGTTAATTTGATTGGGTGGTCTTGCAGCTAGTTTGTATGGAACGATATTGAAATCTTTATTAAAGCCGTTTGCCATTGTCTGTGGCTCTGATACACAGGTTCCGTTTATATTAAATGCGTCTGGAAGGCTTTGGTTTTTGTTCTTGTTAATTAGAGATTTTAGTAATTCCAAAAATCCTTTAATAATATTGTTAACTGTGTTGAACTGTTAATCGAAATACGTTTTCCTGGCTATCCGAAGTGAATGATTTAATTTGTTGCTATATTGACAATATTTTCTGCTGATGATTTCGTCTTTGTTCTTTAAATATAGTTTGTATAATTTGTTCTTTTCTTTAACTGAATGCAGAATTCCTTTTGTAATCCAAGGTTTGTGACGTTTTTGTTTCTGGTTTGTGCTAATGGAAGGAAAGCACTCGTCATACGTTTCTGAGAATTTATTTATAAATACCGTATAAGCTCATTGGGATCCGGTTAATCCAGAACATCGTCCCAATTTCTTATATTAATCAGGTTATTCAATTTGGTTATTTGTTTTTGAGACTTGTCACATATTTTGATTGGATTAGATTCATTAGTCTTGGTGCTGTTTAAAATAGGTTTACTGCAGAGAAATATTGGGAAGTGATCGGTTATATCAGTTATTAGTATACCAGAAACTATCGTGTCTTCATGATAATTTATAAAAAAAACATTGTCAATTAAAGATGTTGAATTAGTAGCAATTCGAGTCGGTTAAGTTATTTTAGGGAAAAAGTGAAAAGATGTGAGTGTTTCGAGAAAGGTTTTGGAGGGCAGGTGAATATCTGTCTTAAATAAGTCTATATTAAAATCACCCCTTAAGGTGCAATATTTTTCTGATTTTAGGCTATTAAGTTTTAATGATAATTCGTCGTTGACATTGTAAACATTCATCCCGATGGTCTATAAAAAATCCCTCTTACATGTCTACGTTTGCCGGTTTTGGTCTCAAACGAAAAGGCTATCGTATTCCCCATTATCGTCTATATGTGTTAATTCGTCTCTAATAGAGCATTCGCCAAGAGATTTGTGTACATACAGAAATGTATGTAAAGAAGCGCTACGCACCAATTTGTTTTATATTTGAGACTTGACGAGTTAAAGAACACAGTGCAATCATTTCCAGCATGTATCACCACCTGGAAAAGAAGATATTTGCACTCGCATTCTCCTATCTTTTTTATATGGGCTTAGTATATTAGTACTGTATTTTGAATGTATTTTACACAAAAACTAAGAAGGGCTACGTGCTAATTTTCTTAAAATAGCGAATTGACGAGATAAAGAACACAGTGCAATCATTTTCAGAATGTAGCGCCTCCTGGGAGAGAAGATATTGGCACTCAAACTTTTCCTATCTTGATATATGGGTTAGCATAGTAGTATTTTGAATGTATTTTAGAGAAAAAACAAAGAAGCGCTTCGCACCAATTTCTTTAAATTAGAAAATTAACGAGTTAAAGGAGACAATGCAATCATGTTCACAATGTAGCACCTCCTGGAAACAAATATATTTACACTCAAACTTCTCCTATCTTCATATATGGGCTTTGTTTATTAGTATCTTGAATGTATTTTAGAGAAAAACAAAGGAGCGCTACGCGTCAATTTTTTTTTAAATTTGATACTTGACGAGTTAAAGAACACAGTGCAATCATTTTCAGAATGTATCACCCCCTGGAAGAAAATGTATTTGCACTAGCATTCTCTTGTCTTTATATATGGGTTTAGTATATAAGCTACGAGCCAATTTTCTTAAAATAGCGAATTGACGAGATAACAAACACAAGGTTATCATAGTCAGAATGCACCACCTCCTGAGAGAGATAATATTTGCACTCAAACTTCTCCTATCTTGATATAAGGGATATCATATTAGTATTTTGAAGGTATTTTAGAGAAAAAACAAAGAAGCGCTACGTACCAATTTTTTTAAACTAAAGAATTAATGTGTTAAAGAACACAGTGCAATGATTTTCACAATGTAGCACATCCTGGACCTTACTAATTGGCGTAATATATTTTG
>JAUELC010005576.1:0-13456 GCA_031471745.1 Cryptochiton stelleri
TGAATAAAATAAAATAAAAAAAATAAAATAAATCAAAAGGCTAACAGTTCGCGACTGATTGACTTGTTTGGTGATACCCTGGAACATTGAGTGTTGGATTGATTGACTTCCAATTGACTGCTTTACATGGTGCCTGGATGATCATATATATTACGGAACACTTATGGATACACACATGAATGAAGAGGAAACTTAAGAACATATAAAATGATGAATGATGAACTGTAGTGCGTTCTCGGTGTATTAACCTTCCAGAAAAAAAACTAGCAATGCTCTAATAACAACCTCTATATGATCTTATGGAGGAAACAAAACAACAACAGCTGTATCAATCACAGATCAAGACACAAAGCACAAACGGTTAAGTGCATCGTACACAAAACCTTAATTGTGACCTCGGAGGTCAAATACGATGTCGTCTGTACTGTGTCTCAACTGTTCAACAAACACTCTGGAACTTAATTAAAATTTATTTCTTAACTCACTCGACCTAAGACATCTACACTCAACGATTGTTTTCATTTTCCAGTCCCCAACCATGTCCCTAATCATGTTTGTGTTGTGGAAACATGTTTGTCGGTCTAGTGAACCTTCGGATTAGTGCACACTTACTGCCAGATTTTTGCACCAACTTCGGACTGGTGAACCCTCGGACTAGTAAGCCTTCGGACTAGTGCCCATTCACTTTCAGACGTTTGTGCATTAATGGGTCGAGTGAACCTTCGGACTAGTGAGTAGTTCCCTATAAAATATATAACGGCATCTTATATTCATTGTTTAAACAACGTGGCCTGTTTTTGGATGGTAGTTAATGTCGTACTCAATGTCGTTATTTTCACTCATGTGACCGCTTTGTCAACGTGTAATAGGGTGAGTCCAGCTCCCACGGCGCTTCCTCAGTGGACTGTCGACTTTTGAAGGCACAGTCTACTGAGTACTGACACCAATCTAACGATTTATAATGAAAGCCCAAGTTTATGAGAGAGAAACAACGCATATTTCCTGACATGTCTAACTCGAATAGGACCCAGGCCACCAGTTACATCAATTATAAAGCAAATCTTTAAATTTGAATTAGCGACTGCCTTGGAGACCGTCGGGTAGCTTTTAAAAGATTTTATGCCAAACGCCGGCAACTCAAAGTCGGCATTTAAGTGAAATACGTGAGCCTGACGTTCAATACCAATCAATTAAATAAATACAATTTTTAAATAATACACAGAGGATTTCAAGTATTCATGTGTGGGCTGTTGGAGGGATCTTCCCGTTGCTCTGGTACTCTCGAAGCTAAGGGGCAACACGAAGCCGATCCGTTGTGGCGTCTTGTTATGTCTTGTGATTGTCTTCTCATTGTTTGTTGCCTGTGGCGTCGGGTTGGTTTCCTTCACTCATTGGGCTGGCACGCCGTCATAGGAGTGAAATAACCTTAAGTACGGCGTAAAACCCCAATCAAACAAACATACAATCAAGTACACATGTAAGATTTGCGACAAAAAACCACAAGTATCGTTAACAACAGAAGAAAGGTCTAATTCGTATATTCATAAAACAGTTTTTATTTCAAAAATATAATTTATAATAAATGCAAACTCTGTTCGGACAATAAATTAATAATAGTAACAACCGGATATCAAATAATATATTGTGACCTTGACGAAATGGATGAATGGATGGATTAATGGATCAATGATAAATTGACTAGATTGTAAAACAATGTATATTTTGACACAACTATTAAATAACAAACTTCACAACTATATCATAAATGTGGGAACCCAAATAAAAAATTCTTACAAAACTCTTTGGGCTTCTAATATCATGGTTATACAAAATGCGAGATAGGTGATGAGTATTCGTGAGCTGTTAACCCATATTGCTTTTAAATGCCAACAAGGGGACATGTCAAGGAGGTATTTTCCTCCCAATATCAAAATAAATATATACTATTATTGCCAGATTTCTTAAGAATACGCCATGTATTCGAAGAAAATAATGTTTTCAAATACTAATAGGGAATAAGACAAGGAGGTCGATTTCTCCAAATGTCAAAATAAATATATGCTACAAATTAGCGCAGATAAACTTTAATTAATTTTAAGGTCGAGCTAAGCTTTGAAAAAATTTCTTATTCGACTTTCATTCTTTAACACCGAGTGATGTATTTGTACACCAGGAAATATATCTACGATTGTCTACAAAACCAATAAGCCTTAATCAACTTATTCAGTTCATTTGTTAAATTCACATATCAATTCACATGTTTAAAACAATTTCGATGTACCGAAAAATATTATTTCAGTTTGTTTGATTTGTCACAATATGTCAACGGTGCCAAAGCAAAGGTAAATGTCAATAAATACATTTCTCTAAAATGCATGAAAATAAATTCCACTTTCTGTGCCTTTAGCCTCTGACGGAGAGCAGGAACAAGTTGTATTTGAATACCAACTGTCACATTGGATATAGTCGTTTTATACCTTTATATATAGCACTAAATCAGCAGACTCGGGCTTTTACATTCTCACTTTTATACGACACATCATTTGACACTCCCACGTTTATACGACCACACATGCCTTAATTTACATTCCACTTTTGTACTATCAAACAGGCTCCTACACTCCACTTTTATACGGCCACACTTCTTACACACAGATCAATTTTAACACATGGCGTGCAAATTCAACAAAATAAATATTCTGATGAATAAAGATGTACAAATAATGATAGATGAATGATTCAAAAGTCTAATGAATAATCGACCAGTAAATGCAATTTGGGTTATTGCACAGGCAAAGCTGCCATATTTTTCTAAAATACTAATTGGATTTCAATGGTGGATTAAGATCTTCTAACGATAAGTGTTTCAAACAACTGGATGCCTCGGTGTTAGCGAAATGTCAAAGGGGGGTGTCCTCATTGTTAATCCGGCTTTGCCCTTTAACCCCGGCAAGTTTTTTGGATCACCGGCCCCTATTCTGTAGCGGGACAGTAAATGAGCACAAAACGTAAATATTTCCATCTTTGCGACTGTTGAACCGAGACAAACTCTACTGCCAATTCCAAATGGTATGTAGCCCCGACGATATATCTTCTCCCCTCCATCCATGAAGCGCTCTGAAGAACAAAATCAATGAATTTACTTCAATGACTATACAATACAAATGAACTGCACATATAAAGGTTTTAGTTTTCTGTAAATTTGGATTTTTTTTCATTGACGTTACAGCAACACGTCTATTTTTATGTATCGATATTGTTTATCATCACTATGGTATCCCAGAAAGACCATTTTGTACATCAACAATTATCATGTACTTCATTGCTCTTTGTGATGCTAATGCAATTTCCCTTCCAGATTAACATCTGTCAGTAAATGATGAAATAGTGCTCTCATTGACCCCAAAACCGCACCTGAACCAAAAAGGTGAAATTGTGTTAGACACACGGGCCACCCTTAAAACGGACTCCAAGACTCGGGACTATATTGCATCAGGTATCCATAAACATATTTGTTTAGTTTATAAATATAGCAAGCTGAGTGCCTAAATACAGCAAGGAAAACGAACTTGCGGAATTAAACTTGCTGTCTACTTAGTTGCATGCCTTAATGGTTCTGTGATACATGTTTCCAAGGCTTGTGACATTGAGAGTTTTACAGTAGAATTACTCACCCTCACTACCAACCATCATTGACAAGATAAA
This sequence comes from Cryptochiton stelleri, assembly GCA_031471745.1. Classification (NCBI taxonomy): domain Eukaryota; kingdom Metazoa; phylum Mollusca; class Polyplacophora; order Chitonida; family Mopaliidae; genus Cryptochiton; species Cryptochiton stelleri. The sequence continues at coordinate 3,706 of JAUELC010005576.1, forward strand.
ATACAAGCACATAAAACATGGTGCAATAAGACATAATGTGCAAATTTACAGAGCTAGACCTCACAACAAATCGACCACGCACTGCCCCTTAGCTCAGACAGCACTAGGAGATAGGATGCCCCCCACCAACAACCCGAACCAGTAAGTAAAGATGGATGCATACGGTACTCTTTGCCTGATCGCCCTAGTGCACACGGGCATATATAGTGCCTAGAATTTAGGGATCTTTTATAATACTTGAGACAGGAATTACCTACCTGGATTAAACTTGTAAGCATCTTTCCACGTTTTTTCATCGTGATGTATCGACCAAATATTCATAATAACCATCGTGTCTTTTAGAATGTCATAACCACCCACTCTGCAAACAAAAAAAATTATAACAAAGTCAGCAACATACCTTTTCGCACGACTTTAAAACGGTACAATTTAGACGAGCGTTCAGTTTTGCGATAAAATCGGGCTCAGTGTTTATATTATTTTAGTCATAAGAGTACGTCACGAACGCTATTAAGGTAGACTCGTTTCATCGTTTGTTTGTTTGATTGGAGTTTTACGCCGTACTTAAGGTTATTTCACTTATATGACGATGTGCCAGCCCATTGGGTGGAGGAAACCACCCCCGACTCCACTGGCAACAAACAATGACAAGATACAAGACAATCACAGGACATAACAGGACGCCACAACAGCTTCGTGTTGCCCCTTAGCTCTGAGAGCACTAGGGCAACACGAAGCTCCCTCCAATCACCTGCCCCGGTTAATTGTTCAATCTTACATAATTTTAGAAAATCTGAATGTGCAATGTGATTTCAACCTTCAAAATCAAAGCCAACCCTTGTCTGAATAATGAATGTTTGCTTGGTTATTTACAGGTATGAATGTGTAGAGTGAGTGATTTATTGATTGGCGCTGATCTCCTTATCTATTGACTGACGCTAATTACTGTATCTATTAAAACCTTTGACAACACAGCATCATAAATGTATAAGATTGGTAGGAGTTTAATACTGAACACAAAGTAGACATGTCCTAAATACCAATAGGTAAACATTGCAATGATAATAATACAATATCTTATCTAAAACAAGTCAAGCTAAAAAATACATAGTTAGAGAAACATAAAGTTTGATGATAAGAGAACACATTTATAGATTATTATTGACATATTATCGATAAACTGTAAGGTTAACGGTTGAAGTAAAAGTTCAGCTAGCGGTAAAGGACTAATGATTGCTATATTACAGAATACAAGTCTGGACAAGATTAAATTATTGTTCTCTTTATGACCACTGGACCTCAGAAACAATCAGTACAATGTCCTCAACACCTGTATATACCTCATACCACATTCGGAACGGGGTCACAGTTTCATTTTCTTGGGTCATTTCCAATTTGTACGCTTACATGATTCGACATGCAACTGAGCAAATTTGTCAAGGGTCTTTTTCAATAAGATTTGTTGGTAAATCTCCAAGCCACTCTTGACTTGACATGCTAGACAGTCAACGAGCGAATAAACAATCAAAGCTAATTAGAGAAATACTTGTTTTGATAAGTATTGTTGTCTCCACTGTCAATAACACAGGTAAATTCTCTACCCAGTGAATGTATACCCTGATAACTGATTAAATACACTGCTTGACAATGCTATGTGAGTGAGGCATTTCAATCATTCATTGTTATAGGAGATTTGTTTGATTGGGCTTTTACACTATATTTAAGGTTAATTCAACGCAATGAATGAAGGAAACTACCCTAGCAAAAAAGGGTGCAAAAAGACAAAGTGGGTAAATTTACATCACACAACAAAAAATCGGATTCTTGTTGGCCCTGTATCTGTGGGGGTGAGGACTCCCACCAACCGCCCGCTATTATAGGAGAAGAATTAAATACTGTAGATTCAGGATGATACAGTTGTACTGTAGTTACAAAAGGTACATGCAAATAATATACAAACAAAAAATAAAAAATACAGTCTGTCAACTGTTTTAATAGTGTTATAAAAAAAAAATCTCAAAATTACTGACGATTTAAAAAAAAATTTGAATAGAATAATGATTTTAATTTACTTTTTTTACTTGACTTCTTTAAAATGATTACATGTAGCTCTGCTATTGGTGACAAAATATATAAACAACAGATAATAACATATAACATATAACATATAGATTATTAGAAAATAAGCACTTGAGAAAGTTTACATGAATAAATGGGTAAAGATAACATTAAAAACAAGGAAGCATACTAAAGAAAACATGTACCCCATGCTATACATGCAGACGCATGTATGTGGTCCAGATCTTAAAGGGTGGGAACATAGACAAGTGTTGAGAGATATGTCAATTTCTCAGGTAAGATAATTAAAGGTAAGTTTATAAACAGGTGTTAGATTACTGGAGTGAGAATTAACAACAGGGGTGTATGGCACTGTTTATCTTAGTGATCTAGTCACCTGATAACCAAAGGGAAGAGTTTTGAGGTGGGGTCTACATGTACCTGTCTGTAGGTGGGATACTATCAGGTGACAGTGTGGGAAGTTATCAGGTTAGGTGTGATTAAGACCCCAAGGGTGCACACTTTAGATTATTCATCTGGGGAAAATTTATGAATATTAATGAGAAAGGGTGGGAATCAGAAGGAAAGGCATAGCCACATTGGGTCTGTACCTAGCCTTTTTATTTTGATCCACATGAAAGATGAGAGTTTCAATGTGACTAGATTTTACATGTGTCCCTATCAATAATGTATGATTTTGATATTAACATAACCCTCATGTCCTTTCTTCGATGAAGTATTGATTAGTAGGTCTTTATTGTTCACAGTTATACATGAACAATCTCAGCACTTTATTTAATATCCTTGACGGTATGACCTGATCCGACCCTATATCTGACATTACAACCCCTATGATGTGATAAAGTGTGCCATGGTGCCATGGGAACAATACACTTCTATTTTTTTATGGTACTATAACCACACAGGATTTTTGTTTTCAGAATGAACAATCACTAGTCAGTGAACAGAGTATTGCTTACAGCAGAGGTTACATTCCTCAGCAGCTATAAAACAACCTGCTGAGGTATTTTTAGCAGTGATGCAAGCAGATTGCACAGTCAGTGTTCATTCACAAAACTGCCCTCAATACAATGTCTGTAAGAATGTGGCTGTTAAAGGCATACACAGAAAACAGGTGCTCTACAGAAATTGAGTATTTCTACAAAACAAAACAAAATCAGTCTGATGTAAAGCTGAATAATTTTGTGAATTTTTTTTTTCTTTTACAATAAAATAAGATAGAAAGATGATGAGCACAACTCTGAGGATTGATAAGTAATAAAAATACATGAAACATTTAATAAAACTAAACATCCAAATACAACATCTTGGTCAATATTTAACTCTCTCCCAGAATGGAGAGATGATTTGAGTACTTACCTCTTTTTTAGTAAAAACTTCGCCCCTTGCACCAACAGTTTGTAATATTTGGAGAAATTCTGGTTTTGGACGGACCTAAAATAAGTTACAAAACACATAAATTTCAACTTAATAGTAAGATAAATCAGGCTGCTATTATTTATTAACCAAATAAACAATTATAAAACAATGTTTGTTAAACAAAAAAACATATATTATTTTGTTGGACATTTTCGGAAATTTGTCTTGCAGGTCTATTTAAATTAAATTCTGTAAAATAACAATGCTGTTGCTTTTTGCCTAACATGTCCTGCAAATAAGTATACATTTCTTAAATTCTATCTGTTCAATGTCAATGCTGGTTTAGTATGGATTTTCACTACTGATTTCAAGTTATTTTAGAAGGCGACTCCTTCCTTATCGTCCCAGTCTAGCGTGATCATTTCAGAACAATTCTAGCATCCATAAAATATTATGATTTTATGCCATACTTAAAGTATTTCACTTATTTCATGAACTTTAGTATCTTTATTTTCACTTCATCGGTTTTCATTTAAAAAAAAAAAAATGTGCGTACATACACATTAAACTAACAAAAATATAGAGGGAAGACTAAACACATGTTCCATATGTGATTTGAACTATTTCCAGGTCTCCCAGGTTAAACAGTATAAATATAGGACAGTATGACAGTTGTAGTTGCTCCTTCATATAGCAGGTCTCTACACGTACAACATTCTCACTGATAAACCAGAATGAAATTCAGATCATCAACAGAACAAAAACTGTCAATCAATTATATTAATATGGGACTTTAATCTGTTCCTCAATGAATAATAATTTATAAATATGGCTTGTTTTACTTCAATGGTTACACAAGAAGACACAATGCCAATGAGAAAACACTCTCCAATGATAAAAGGTTATTATTAACTTTTAAGAAAAATTTACAACTTGAATGCTATAAATTTAATATTGTGCAAGGTTATATGAAACCAATAATAACAATGTATAATATTATGTATGCCCATGGCATTGTGGTGGTTTCTTTCACCCTTTTGGCTGGCATGCCATCATATGAGTAAAGTAACCTTAAGTGCAGCGTAAAACCCCAATCAAACAAGCAAACAAACAATACTGTCATGTAAATGTAATTGTAAATCAAATTGTTTTCTACATTACTTGATAGTATTTTTAAAAATATGCAAACATTGTATTTAACTGTATCTTAATACAAAAAAAACAAATTTAATTTTACTTTAACAACTAAAACAATGGCACACCACAGGCTACTAAATTAAAACCTGCTGATACATGTATCAAAAGTTAACCTTGGAAATAAGGACACGGCATGTGTCAAACTATGTCATAAAATAAAATCGAAAGTTTCAATGATAAAATGACATGTGTGGGACAGTTAGGGATATGACTATGCACTTGTTTAGTAGGGTTAGTGTCGGGACAAGACCTGTACAAGCAGTGACTTGTACAAGGGTTAGCCCCCTTTGGGAAATCTGCCAGCAGTTGTGTTTGTACACAGACCACCTCTCCACAAACTCTAAGTTACAATATTGACAATTTTACACTCAAAGCTTAAGCTGAAGTATGGAATCTGAAGTGTAAGAAATTGCAGTTTTAAAAGTAATTCTATAAGTTTCCACATCTGCCCTCTTTGACTGAATGCATGCATGACATTTCTATTACATGGTAGACAACCTCACAACAAAACAACCTTCAAACTTTAACATTTACATTTTACGCACAAACAGGCAAAGCTTTTAACAAAATTTACAAACTGTATTTACTAATTTTTTTATAGCCAGAATTTGTACTACCAGTGTTCTTTTTTCTTGTTCAGTTTTCTTTAGAAAGAGATAAGGTAATGAGTTAAATTTTTCACGAACTCATTGATTAATAACATGTCCATATATAATGGGCTGAAACAAAGCTATATCTTTTGGTTAATTTAATTTGTTGTTTTTGTAAATGTTTGCTTATTTGATTTTTGTTACAAATACTGTTCTTCATTTCAAATCCCCCCCCCCCTAAAATCGACCACCAGACTCTGTCTATCTAACTCTGTTACTCTATAATTTCAGACACAATTCTGATATATTCAGGTAAAATAAAAAACCTGTTTGAGCAATACATGTATCTTTCTCATTTCTGCAGTAAATAATATTAGATGTTTCAATTTATCACTGTTTTGAGCACGATTCTTATTAAAAATGACCAAATAACTCATCCAGATGCTATGAACAAGTCAGCGTAAGTTGGAAAGATCAATTTTGACATACATAGCAAAGTATGGTGCAACCCGTCTTTTTCAGAACATCAAAGGCTACAATCGCTACATAATTCAATACTACATTCTATATTATAAGTATTAGAAGATATATTTATTCAGACAGCATAAATCAGTATTGTCAAAGATACTTTTCTCTCCTTAGAACCTTTAAGTGTAGCAGTACTTAAATCAAACACTTATATGAAACACTTATAGAATATACACTTCTCAAAATCTATAAGTACTAGTTAGCACTTGTTCGTTATCAAATGGCAAAATGCCCACATTCTCCATTCCATGTTAAGATGGGCAAAACCTAAACAATGGGCCATAAAGCAATCCATACTTATTAGACACAGCCCCCACAATAGATCAAAAATAAATCTCATATCTTATAAACTACTAATAAAATCAACATGTTTAGACATATCCAAAGTTACCTGTCCTTTCTTTCACTGTACACCTCTGACACTGACAAGACCTTTCAAGTAATACCAGTGCTAATCTTAATTAATAATCAACGTACTGTAATGTCGATATTCGCTAAGGTGAGCAATCATTGAGTAAATTGAGTAAATTGAGTAAATTTATCAAATAAATATTTTAATTAAAACCATTAAATGTCAAAACCAAAATATTAAATCAGCGTACTGAATCCAAAATATTCAATTTTGTTGGCTTGTGTTCATAAGATTTACTTTCATCAATCACTCCCTCTAATTATCCAGTAGTCTCAGTAGATTGGCCTTTTACATGTACATCATATTCTATGATAATGGTGTTAACATAATTAACTGTTACTTGAAGCCATTTTATTGAAACGTCTCATTGACTGCAACATCGATATATTAATCCACAAATGGTAATAATTAGGAGATATGACAATGCTTTTTTAAGAGCATTATATTTTAAAGATGACTTTTAGATTGACAAATGTTGCATAAAATCCTTGTATTGGCAGCAAGACAATGACATCATATCAAAAATCGGACTTCATCAAAAGATGCATGATAGTCCAAAGAATAATTGTATTGATGGAGCCTTAAACGTGCCGCACACAAGAGGAACTGGCTGAGCTACCTGCCTTGCAAGGCCGGCGGCTCAGTTGCTTCCCCTGTTCCGCACACGAGAGGAACTGGCTGACCTACCTGCCTTGCAAGGCCAGCAGCTCAGATGTTTCCCCCGTGTCGCACACGAGAGGAACTGGCTGAGCTACCTGCCTTGCAAGGCCGGCGGCTCAGTTGTTTCCCCCGTGTCGCCTCAAAGGCTGTGAGAAAAATATCTGTCCTGTTTGATATTTTCTGCCTAGTGAGGCGAAAAACATCATAAGCTGGAAACTGAGCTAGAAAAGTAACTAACCATAACCAATAACAATATGTTGTTTTAACACGTGGGGTCAGCATGCCATTTTGATAAGTAACATGTTACGGATACAGTGACAGTTTGCTCAGACGATAGCTGCTCGTTTGCGGTGGAAGAAACTTTTGCTGAAAAATGAGAATGTTGCTAAGCTACGAGACCAGTTCCTTTCATGTGCGGCAGGTTAAGCATTTTATGACTAGCACCCTCCCCCTCCCCAAGAACAATATGAATAGCTTAAAGAGACCCAGTTCTGCGATCATAATGGAAGACTATGACCATGGTGTATGGAATGAAGTGGACTTACCAAGGGCACATTTACAGTGTATTCATGTACTACATGTACAGCTGTCTGTGGAGGGGTTCCTGTACATACAGTGTCTGTTGATGTCGTAACAACATCATCACTCTCTTCTGTCTTCTACAATACAAAAATAAAAATCACGTCAAAGCACCAAGAGAATGTATATTTATTAGTAAGACAAATACGGAGACAAAAAAGAAATAAACATAGTATATTACACATTGAAATAATATCAAAATGCACTTTTCTTTAGTAATTTTTAATGATGTATTTACACATCATTTAAAATTACAATAGAAAAGTTTAAGTGCATTTTGATATAACTAATAACATTATATTATTTTGATATTATTATTCTGTTGTTATGAAATCAAGTATTAAAACAGCTTTCTGTAACTATCTTTACTTGATTCCATACTAACCTTTGACATGATCAAACACAGGACACTGGGCAATATCTTTTTAAACTGAGTGTAATTGGCATACATGTTCATTTCAAAGCCATAGCATAACACACTTATCAGCACCTGTCAATCATATTTGACAGTAACTATTAATACAGGTAAATACTAAACCACCATATGTTAGTTAATACAGAAATCCATCCGTTTACGATAAATCTCCAATAGACTTAAAAAATTAAATGTTGAAACCATCTTTCTCACAAACACAACATTTTAGGCTACTAGTTGTCTCTACATCTAACAAACTGTTCGAGTACCACCCATCCTCTCTTGTCAACATTTCTCCCATAGACATAGGATTTCAACCAAAAGTATGGGGGTATGTTTACATGGGTGGTTGAAACATCTATATACTATAGTGATCCTCAAAAATATATTACTTTTTTTAAAAACAATGCAAGGTTAGTAGCTTACTTAAAATCTATCATTTAAATAGTGAAAGCAAAACACTACTGAAGATAAACGCCTACATTTTCTTGTTTTAGTCATATTTTCTTTAGTTAAAAAATTCTTATGAAATAGAAGCATCCAAGATAAAAAAATATTTTATCTTACAAATTGATTGTTTTTTGTTTTTTTCTTTGTTTTTATCAGCTATTTAAGTCAAACATACATGTACATGTAGGTCAAAATAGCATTTTAATATTTTGACTACACATATGTATTGTTAGAGAAATTTTAATGCAATTTGAGTGCAAGACCAGGCTAGTTTTAAAACAGACAAAGTGGAATTATTATAGAATTGGCCTGAATCCAGACTTCGTTTCATGTAAATACACATGACATTAACATGCCCCATGTTATCAATGGTATATTATTGATCGTGTCTGAAGCAAGTTATGGCACAGTCAAGACTTGTCTGCAAGCCACAGTTTACAATACCAGAATTCTAAATTACACACCCTTTTACTCCAAGACTGCAATGAATCAAACTAATCAAAACTTCAAAATTATGTTTCGCAGAATGAATCTCCAAAAAAGAAAAGACATGCAATGACAAATTGATGTTCTTATTGTAATTGCGATCTTTGAAATAGAACTTTAAAATGGCCCTATGGCTCATGGCAGAATGTTCTGAGCATAATCATGCTCTTTATACTATTTCACAATTATGCATTTTGTTTTATTTGCCATATTGGTATCATTGTCATATCAATATATGTAATTGTTATCAGACCTGTAAGTAAGCCTTTAGCCTGTATAATAAACAACAAACTAAATGGAGCTATTTTATTGGTCCATTTGCAAAATAGCCAACATGCTGCATGTACCTTGTGATTCAAGATACACATCTGTGACGAAATAAATGATTCGAGGATAAACATCTATTCTTTGCCAAACCCTGCTTGTTTGTTAGCTTGGAGTTTCACACTCTACTGAAGAGTATTTCACTTAAATATGGAATTACACCCATGTATGTAAACTCACTGATATACCATATACATTTATTGGAAGTTTTATTTATCTTTATGCCTCCATATTATCCAGATTTTCTAAGAAAGTTTTTGGAACAGACCTAAGCCGCCTAAGTTATGCAAATTTAAACCATGCGATACACATAGGTTTTACGCCCTACTTAAAGACACTTTAACCGTCAAAATATTTTTTTTACGTTTCACCGTTTTTCTTCTAAACAATTATGAACTTTGTAATACATGTAATTTTTCTCTCTGCATTTATATACAAATACATATATCGGATTTACTCAAGTAAAAACCAATTGTGAGTAATATCTAGATCAAAAAGATGCTGCTTTAGCATTCCTGTGTTAGTGCTTCATGTAGAGAGAGATTCGCATTCTTCACTGGCTTAGAATTCGGGAAGCATTCTATCGTCAGTGATTGTGAGCCTCCGTAGCTCAGTCGGTAGAGTGTTGGGCCTGTAACCCAAAGGTCCCGGGTTCGAATCACGGTGGAGGCA
>JAUELC010005687.1:0-13454 GCA_031471745.1 Cryptochiton stelleri
AGTTCCCGCTTGTCCCTGTTAGAAGACCAACGGTCAGTCATCCACACGGAGAAATCATCTCAAAGAGTGATGCAGCGAGATCCCGCTTGTCCCTGTTAGAAGATCAACATCTAGTCATCAACAACATCTCCTTTCGCAGATCTACCGAGTCCCGGCTTAACCTTGTCACTATTCCAACCAGTAAATCAGCATTATTTAGTTTTTGTAAGTCTGGTAGCTTAAACAAACACTTACTCTGGGGCTTCTTTTTAATGTTTTTATGTTGATATGTTTCATGGATGGATTTTCCACCACACCGTATCCAGATAAGCAGACTGTGAGAACAATCCCTTCACATTATCTGAGAGACACTTCATCAGCTGACTTAACTACCTGTCATGTGTGTCAGAAGTGTTATGTACCTTGTATAGAGATCACATGACAATCATATGGTATCTTGTCCGATAACTGACTCTCATGTTTTTAGCTCAGTTTATCTCTTTTGTTGTTTACACTTGTTCGTTAGGTCTTTCAAACAAGACCTCGTTAATGGATGGTGCTACACAAGTCTGCACACAGACTAAGTACGTGTTTCTGATAAAGAAGGAGCCCACTGAAAACCGCGATTCAATACATCGCAGATTCTTTATTAGATGGCACGTGGCATATTGAGCCCTAGTTAATAAGCCTTTCATAAAGTCTTCGATCAGTCCGCTGAAACAGTAATAACACGATCAATACAATTTAAAGAAATATTACCCCCAAGATATCTTAAGAAACAGGGGTTACATTAAGAAATTATTAAACTCATTAACTAATCATGTTGACTTATTCAAAAAAAGACACATAACTAAATCACACAAAACACTATTCTGCTGTTGTCAGCATGTGTAATGGGTATCTTTTGTGTTACAGTATTTTATTACACGTTACAATCAACAGCCATGATTTAAAATGGCGTTACATTTATTGTATGTAGGGTATCTAATCGGGAGAAGCGGGAGTTACATCTCGATAGGATTAAACCTCATAAGGTAACCACTTTCACTTGTACAGAATGTAAACAAACACAAAGGTAAAGTGTGCAAAATAATATTCTGCTGAAGTGAAGCGGAAGTCATTTAAACCGACATTTTATATTTCCCTGCTTTACTCAGACTTGAAAATTTACAACCCATGTTTCAAACGGCAATTTTCGTTTCTAAAGTCCAAAACTCCAATTTCTTAACTGAGGCAAAATTTGTAGTGTAAAATATCCTTTATTGATCTGGATTAGGTTTAACTTCGATGTTGCCAGTTATCCCCGTGTGAAGACAAGCAGCCAGTCATCTACCAGGAGAACCACTCAGCGTCTCACAGACGGGGTACAGTGAGTCCTAGCTTATCACCATCAATATGCCAACTTGTACTCTATTCACCATCCAGTATATATCAATCAACACATAATTAAAGCAATATTAACTGTATATTATCGCACGAGAGTATATCATTACATTGTTATTTTATCAACATAGAGGTCCTGTCTGTTATACCACATCGATCCTCTCTCGTTGACATTTGAATAATCACAGAGTTGTTTGTTCCAGTTCAATTCACAATTCGCGTTCTGCGTTGGGATCAGCTGGTAGATTTTCGACCTCTTTATGGACAGTAGTTAAAGCGACAGTAGTTGTGAGTTACAAGATTGTCCAATCACATAGCTTACTGTTAAGTTCAATATTTATTCAACTTGTAGCCTTAAGTAGGGTGTTAAAATACTCTCGATGATGACATATTGTCTGTATAATTGGCTGCCACGGTGATGTTCCAGAAAGTTTGACATTTGTTGATTAATGAAAGACAACCATTTGATTTCTCATGCTTTATTTCCGGTTAAATGACACACCCTCAATTACCATTCTCATAGCACAATACAGAATGATGCATTTGTTCATTTAACGACCTTTTCAGAGAATTGTCTTGACTTTACGTTGTTAGTTCGTCACATAAAACAGTTAACTCTCCAGTTGTCACGAGTTAAAAGCCACCAGGTTAATTTTGTTTATTTCTTATGTCGAGAGTAAATTCAATGTAAAAAACAAAATATCTCTCCTAACCAGATGCATTATGAAGACATGGCCATATAACACCACAAATAGAAGAATTCTGTTCAAAACATGTTATTGTATTATATCCCACAGACAGCATAATACCTAGAAATTCATCGTATTTAGCAACTACCATTAACCCAGTTCCTCGACTCTGCTTAAAGATATACATCGTGTCGCACCGGATTTCTGTGTCGAGGTGAAATAGCAAAGACAGTTGAGTGTAGTTGATTCAGAGGAGCTTTACGGCTGTTTGTAATTAAATTGTCACCATTTCTAACACGCTAAGTTTGTTTCTCCAAGCACTTGGTCTGACATTCCCTGAAGACATTTTCTAACATTTGTACACAGCGGTCAGTGTTTGATCCACTAGGATAGAAAAGGTGAGTAGCTCCCCGTCTAACAAATCTGTACTGAGAACCGTTATTTATATCAGGACAAAGAAATCTTTTAAAGGGTAAGATGCTTTGTAGAGTTTTCCAATATTTGACATCCACGAAAATTTTGTTAATACGCGTATGAGCATATTTAACACATCTCCATTTTATTCATGACATGTAAATTGTCACATTGAATCGCATTGTAAATCGAATCATGGATAACCGCGATTGAACGAATCGGAGATCTTACATGATATATCACGTGACATACTGAGCCCAAGGTAGTAAGCCTTTCGTTAAGCCCTCTATCAGACAAGTGAAACAGTAATAACACGATCAGAAATCTGCAAAGAAATATTAAACCCATGATACCTTAAGGACCATGGCTCACATCTAGATAAGATTAAACTTATTCATTTAATCATGTTCACTTATACAGAAAAAACAATACAAAACACAAAACTAAAGTGAACTAAATAATAACTGCTGTAGTCAGTAGGTGGAGTGGGTGTCATTGTCATTAGACGCTACGGTCAACAACCCTGATGTAACATTGAGTTAAGTTTACTGTACATGTATGTAGGATATCTTCCCTTTGATGTCTGTTACGTCGAGTTCAGGACCTATTTGTTGATTTGATTTATTTATTCACCACAATACAATAATAAAGAAGCAAAATATTCTTGTTGTATGGTATAAATGATAAACAAGGATATGTTGCAAAGTCACGGTACATTTCTCTATGAGGAGCCCAACATTGATCAGGGCTCCAGGGCTTTCCCAATACCGCCATGTCAACTGCCACGAAAACGGCGCTGTACTCAATACCCGGCCCCAGTAATTTTAGTGACTGCCATCCACAAGGAAATGCATGAATTTGCATAATACCATTAAGGGGAAGGACTAAATTCCATAAAGAACTTGTTCTATCCCGACATAAGGTTAAATAGTCTTGGTCTTTACACATGTAGCGGTGAAAGAACAATGAAAACAATAAAACAGAATATGTAATAATATATATGACAAATACAACTCTAACAACATTTTTTTAAGTTTTTACTTGAATAAGGAAATTGACTGAATACCTTTTATATCTGTAGAGAGTTTGTTCCACTCTCTCGGGCACATTATTCTATATGTTTGGAGTGAGAGATATGATGAGAAATATGGTCTATGCAGATTACAATTACGGATCCATGTTGGATAAATATGAACATCACTTTGTTTCTGAAGACTATTTCTGAATGATAATGGAACCAGGTAAGAATGGTGAAACCATTTATGGGCATACATTATACAGACAAATTGGTTTAGTTTTTAAATATTTAAATATAGGGTCAGTATGGTGTAATCTAGGGGTAATGTGATAACTCGTACAACTCTCTTTTGAAGCAACAATAAAGGCTTTAAATGAGTGGAAAAAGTGTTTCCCCATAACAAATTGGCATAACATAAATATGGAAAAATAAGTGAATAATACAGTATATATAGACTTCTTTTCTTGTTAAGACAGTTTATAATATGATGAATAACACCTATATTTCGTGATAATTTGTAACTTATATCCTTTATATGAGAGATCCACGATAATGTATCCTTAAACACTATTCCCAAACATTTCAATTCACTAACGACATCAATTCGGTTACCACACACTAAAGTTGGGGGACAATCTTTAGGAAGTTATCTTCGATTGGGTTTAACAATCATACATTTAGTTATGTTGATGTTTAGAGATAAACGATTCGCAATTAGCCAAATGTTTACTTTGCCAAGTTCGCTGGTCATATTAGTTACTGCGCCTGCTGCATTGTGAGATGAAATAGAGATACTGGTGTCGTCAGCAAAAATACAAATATTTAGTAGGGACGAGGATGATGTTACGTCATTTATTTAGAGGAGAAACAGCATGGGTCCTAGAATCGAACCCTGTGGAACACCGTATTCCAGGTCAGCTGTAGACGAAAGGGTGCCATTGTAGGAGACGCATTGGGTTCGATTGGTCAGGTAACTTTTAAGCCATTTATGTGAGGTACCTCGAAAACCATAATTATGTAGTTTTATTAGAAGGATTTCATGATCTACAGTATCGAATGCTTTCGACAGGTCCAAGGACGTTACGACACTAAATTGTTTATTTTCCTTTGCTTGTACTAGTTTGTCGTAAAGAAAACTAGCTGCGTGTGTACAGAAGCATGAGTAGACCTGAATCCGAACTGACTTGGTGATATTAATTTGTTGTTATCAAGATATTCAGTAAACGTATTACCAGCTAATCGTTCCAGAATTTTACTTAAGGAGGGCATCGGATGTTATCTGTGGGATTTTTCTTGCAACTGTTTAAAAATGGAGGTAAAGTGGCAGTTAAAGTGATTAGCGATTTGTTTATTGTCCGATACATCATTGCCATCCATCTCAAATGATTTGGGTAATAGATTGGTATTTTTAAGGTTCATCAACTAATTAAGTATTTTCCATGTTTCTTTAATGTTTTCATTCACATCATTGAATTTACGTTGAAAATAATTTTGTTTGGAAGATGTTATCAGTTTGCTAAGTTTATTCCGATAGGATCGATACTCTGTCCTAATTGTCAGATCATTAGTTCAAAATTGAACAATTTGTTTGTTTGGTGAATGTTATAGATAGAAGGCACATCAGTCTGGTATTACAATACTGATCAGAACAACTTTATTTTCTGTATTTGTTTGTAGAGATGCGGATACAACCTCTGAATTGGCTGAGATTTACACAAGGAAGTCATCCACGAGAAGAACCTCTGCAATCTATGGTTCGAACGGCAATTTCCGTTTCAAAAATCCAAAACTCCAATTTTTTAGTGTTAAATATCTTTTATTCGTGTGGATTAGAATTAACTTCTATGTTGCCAGATATCCCCGCATGAAGACAAACAGCCCGACATCCACCAATAGAACCAGTCTCACAGACGGATACAGTGTGTCCTAGCTTATCACCATCACTATGCCAACTTGAACTCTATTCACCCCCTAGTACATATCAATCAGCACAGCGTTTAAGCAATATTAACTGTATGCTGTCTCATCATAGTATGCTGTTCCTTTGCTGTTCCTCTATATTATTTTATCAAAACGGAGGTCTAGTCTGTTTTACGACCTCGATCGTGTCTTGTTGACATTATTGGTTCCGTTCAATGAGCAATTGGCGCTTTGCTTTGAGATTAGCTGGTAGATTTTCGATACTTCCTGGACTGTATTTAAAGCGTCAGTTTGTTATGAGTTATAAGATTAAGTTATCATATAGCTTACCGTCAAGTTCAATATTGATTCAACTTACAACCTTAAGGAAGGTGTAAACAATACTCTGGAGATCGAAATGTTGTCTGTGCAATAGCTGTTTCTGTACCTTGTTAATTTACTAGACCAATCGAGGTGGTGTAAAAGGGTTGTTAACGCCACTCATTGGTTGAGCCAACTCAATGCTACTTTTCATGGAATAGAAGAATGCATGTGTTATTAACAAATGTGGTCACTCCGTCAGAAATCTGTAACAGAATGAGACGAAGTTGTGTGGAATGTGATGGAATGTCTCTCAGTGATGTGAATGGATTGTTCCCAAAGTCTGCTTATTTGGTTAGAGTGAGATGGAGAATCCATCTGTTAAACATCCCCCCATGTATCTGATCTCCTCAGATATGAATGATCAATATTTAATTGATCTAACACAAATGTCTGAACTAACCTCACCTAAGAAGTAGCGATGCACATTTAGGTCTGACCCTAGCTCAATAATTAGCTTCTCTATTTATCTTGTAATATTGATTTAAGGTTTAAATTCGTGGATGCATCCCGATTCTAGTATCAAACTGTGGCAAGATGACACAGACAGATTTCCAGATGGAATAACAGAACTCGTTCCACCTCTGTCGATAGCGTAACGACACATTCATATGGTAGAAAACCCTTGTTGGTAGAGATTTGGCAGGCCTTTACCTCTTAATGATAAAGCTTAACATGTTAAGATGCATTGTAACTATCGCAGAGGAAATGTGAGAAGTTCAGACAGATGAGCACTTTCGTAAATACCAATGGTTTATTAAGGACTTTATACTTCGTGAATACATTTTTACATTTTGGTAAAAAAAATAACACAGTATATTTCTGCACCGTGTTTACTAGGCTAATCGAAGTGGGGTTCCGGGGTTGATCACGGCATTGATTGGTTAAGACGATTCAATGCTACTTTTCATTCATTTTTTTAAGCTATGTGTGTTATTAACAAATATGGTCACTCTGTCAGAAATCTGTAAAGGACGAGACAGAGGTGTGTATATTTGACAACTTGATTATTTGATGTAAGCGTAAACATATGATGTTTTGTAGATGGGTTTTCCACCACACTCTAACCAGAATAACAGACTCTGAGAAAAATGTTTTCACATTATCGCAGTGGCATTTCATCACCTGAATTCCTGGACTTCATTGTAATGGACCTGTATAAAGATCACATGGCTGTTAGATGCTATCTTGTCCGATAAGTGACTCAACTCCTCTCTTGTTGTTCGTGTCTTCTTTTCAATTATTCGTCAAGTTTATCGAACATGGCCTCAGAAGTGTGTGGTGCTATCCCCGGAAGTGAAAACATGTCCTCACACAAACTAAGTTCTTTTTTCTAAAGAACGCGTCGATGTAAACTGCGATTCAAGCAGATAGTGGTGTTTATATTAGATGTCACGTGACATTCTGAGCCCTGGGTAATAAGTCTTTGATAATTATAGGTTATCCAACGATAACCTGTGTGATACGATGAATATCACTCGAGTCAGTTTATTTTCAAAATCTTGAGCCTCCGGCGAGTGATTTTGAAAATTAACAAACGAGAGTGGTTTTCATCGTTTCACACAGGCTCAAGTTGGATAATCTTTTTCTCGCACTGCATACAGTGCTTAATAGCCAACCTGCCAATAAGATACTCTGCATTGTTAAACTTTGATGTGTAAACGGTCTGGAATATTCATGAATATTAATACGGTTATCAAACGTGACACTTCAATAGCAGTGCAAATCCATACGCGACAAAAAATAACCCACAACACGATTTAATTTATGTGAAAAGTGTTAATCCCTTTTCTTTCAAAGTAATAAAATTAAGCATCCAAATGAACTTTTGCAGGAGTATGTACATAACATTTAAGTTTGGGTAAATAAATAGATCATTCTGTCCGACATTTTAATTTTTCAACATGTTGACTCCAAGGTGAGCGCAGAGAAGACAAACGTACAGACTAGATGAATAAGTTTCTTGAATGAAACGTTTATCAACATCAGCAAGTAAAGGTGAGTAAACCAACTGTCCAACGCGTGGAACACAAACAGTGAACCTTGAACGAAAAAATGTAACAAGCAGACGAACGACAACATTTATGGATATTGCTATGCACTGAGCGTGAGAACGGTATACTATATAGGGTAGTCCGTTCAACCCCATTGACCAATCAAATGGATATGGATGTTATATAGTTAGTTAAAATAACACATGTTATCACATGGCTTAGGAGTGGAACTACGGGGGTTATAGTGCGAGAAAGCCCTCTATCTGTCAACTGAAATAGTAATAACACGATCGATAACCTTTAAACAAATATTATCCCCAAGACATCTTAAAAAACAGGGGTCACATCTAGATAGGATTAAACTCATTAAAGTAATCATCTTCACTTATACAGAAAAAAACACGCATAGAAACATTACACAGACACCATTCTGCTGTTGTCAGTAGTGGGTGGAGTGGGCGTCGATTGCCTTAGAGTATTTTATTACACGTTACGATCAACAGCCATGATGTTATATGCCGTAAAATTTATTTAATGTGGGATACCTCCTCGGGAGAAGTGAGAAATACATCCTGCTATTATTAAACTTAATAATGTAACCAGCTTCATTTGTACAGAACAAAAAAAAAAACAATCACAAAACTAAAGTGAACAGAATAATATTCTGCTGTAGTCAGTGTAGTGGAGTGGGCGTCATTTTCAATTGACACTACCTGTCAGCAACAGTGATGTAACATGGCGTTAAGTTTACTGTATGTAGGATTAGAGCGGGCGCTGGGGGTATTTATTTACACGAAGAGAGGGAAAAGGTTCGATATAGGCTATATGCGGAATCGTTCCAAAGACTTAAAGATATGAATTGCTGCCGGTCCGCATTTTGACCGTTGGGCCCCAGAGGCCCGGTCTAGATGTCTCCCATCGGGCTGTTAAGTCGACTTCAAGACCTATTTGTTACAGATAGAATTTGGTAATACAATCAGAACAACTGTATTTTGTGTACGTGCTGGTAGAGATGCAGATACAACCTCTGAGGTGGCTGAGCTTTACATTGTACAACAGGAAGTAATCCACGAGAAGAACGTCTCACACAGACTGACACTGTCCATGAAAATCTTTATGCCCCGTCAGTCTGTTCACCGTCATTTTATATTTCCATGGTTTGTTCAAACTTTTGAAACTTCTAGATCTATGGTTTCAACGCCAATTTCCGATTATGAAATCAAAAAGTTTCCTGATTCAGATAAAATTTGTAAAATGTAAAATATCCTTTTTTTCGTGTGGTTTAGGATTATCTTCGAGATCAGCTGGTAGATTTTCGACATCTTCGTCAGTTTGTTACGAGCTATAAGATTGGGTTATCATATAGCTTACCCTCAAGTTCAATATTGATTCAACTTATAACCTTTAAGGAAGGTGGTCAAAATATTTTCGGGAACGAAATGTTGTCTGTATAATTATATCTGTTATAACTGTCTGGCTATCACTGTGATGTTCCAGAACGTTTAACATTGGTTGATTAATGAAAGAAAACTATTTATTGCTAACGCTTAATTCCCGGTTAAATGCCACACCATGAATTACCTATCTCATAGCACAATAAAGATTGATGCTTTTGTTCATTTAATGACCGTTCCAGGGAGAATTCTTGAAATATACGTTCCCACAGGTCGTCACATGTAGCAGTTAAACTATCCTCCTGTCGGGAGTTAAAAGCCACCACGCTCGAATTATCCTTTGATTATGTCTTATATCGAGATTAAATTCAACATTTCAAATGTTTCATAGATTTGTCGCCATTAAGAGTATCGTAAATAAAACGGGTTTTCTTTATTTTTCTGGACAAAAATGATAAATAATTAAAAAGGCTTTTATAAAGATCACCGTCATAAAGACCGATTTGCCACATGAAAACAACAACCTAGTTCGCAAAGTCAATCAAATACAAAAAATTACTAACTGCTCAACTTAACAATAGTGGGGACATTACAGCCTTCAAAATAGCCTGTATGCTTTTACTTTGTTAAGTAGCCTTTTCATAGTTTTGTATTTCCTGAAATGAGTTGTATTCGATTCTAGAAAAGAGTCTATTTCCTTTATGCCATGTTTTCCTATCCCATTAATATACTAGTAAAGTTTGGATGACATAGGTGTTCCAAAACATGCGTTGTTTGTCTAAGATATACATATATATAAACTGTATCTAAAAAGAACCAGTGAAAGTATTTGGGAAATTTAGAATAAGACTGCGATATAATACAACCTTGACATATGGAACAGGATCTGAACACAGGCAAGACAATTGCATTCATGGCAAATATCGGAATCACCAAAAGATGCTAATTATTCAAGAATTGCGCCTAGTTTTGTGCCAATCAGATTCGAACGGGTTAAGACTTACAATTTGGTGACTCGTGTCCCTCCCCAAGCTCATCAATATGTGTAGTGATATGGGATATTAATCAAGTGATCTACTTGGGCCTCAGTCATAAGCTGTCGTTTACTTTATGTTAAAAACAACAAAATCTTCTAACACCTGTTATTGCCCACAATATCTACATCATAAGACGGACACAAAACGAAATAACGACTGTGATAGGTTAAGTACAGCCCAGTGACGTGGTGGTGTCACGTCATCTATTAGTTACCTCTTCTGGTCAATGTCCAATCAAGGGAAGTAATCTTTCACTGAAAAGCGAGAAAATCATATAAGTACAATTCTGGACATACATTTGGGGAAAAGAAACAATAGCAAACAATATAGAGAAAAATCCTAGGTGATAAACTGTGATGAGACAAGTATATAGAGGAAAAGAAAAGTATGGTTGGAAAACCTGAGAAAAATAAAGGTTGTGAAATATTTTGAGAAATAGATAACAAACAATGATAATAATAAATAACAGAAAAGAAATTTGATATTGACAAGATACAACAATATAAATAATATGTGAAGCGGAATAGAAACAAACAGTTAAAACATAAATCAGAAAATATGGAAAACATTCAAAAAGTGAGAAAAAAAGAAATAGAAAACACCGCGACTAAGGGAAATGAAAGACTCATATTACAGGTGGATTTATGTTTAATGTATAGATAAATCGGTTACTGGTTACTGTTCAAATGTTTTTAATCTAACAGAACCAACTTAATATTATATTGTTTTAAATCACAACTCGCTGTAATTGTTCGGTTAGAATTACATGGACACAGAAAATCAATTCATCACTTTGACAGCGACAGAAATCATACGACGAAAAACTAAATTATTTGAAAGGTTCCTTTTGTCCCTTAAATACAAAGCATTGATGCAAATGTCAGAAGAAACCATCTTCTTTGGGTTAGTCGCAGTGCGTCTTATCGGATTCTCTGCATTGCCTTGTTAGACGATTCTCTAAGTGCATATGAGTTTCTTGTATAAGGGTACTGTTAGTATAATATAAGCATTATTACCTCAACGAGTAGGACCAAACGCTAAACATAGTAAAAACTGTTTGTTCCCCATACCACCAATCTTATTGCACACTATATATGCATACCGCTCATTTTTCACCAGTTAACTATGTATTGATATGTAATTGATTTATTGGGAAGCAATATGAGCTACGCTCACTGCTTCCAAGAAAATATAGGTTAAACAAAGGGGAAAAAAGAAGCCATCTGTATTACAACCGGATTCAAGTTCTGTTTTGCTTGATTTGTAAATAGTTTTGTGTTTGGAACACTCTCAAGCATCGAATAACAAAACAAAACGGACAAAGCATCAGTTAAATGAATTACTACAACGCAGATTCATTCTAAATAACCACTAGATTTTAGATAAATACTGCAATTGAGTTAAACTAAAAATTAACATATGAAATCATTAACCGAAATAACGAGCGAAGATCCAAGTAGAATATATCACACATATAAAAATCTCAGTTTTTGAAACATTTAATCACTCAACGTAGGATAATGTTCTCCGCTCTTTAAACGAGATTACAAATGTATTTTTTACGTACACGTGTACCAAAGTACACACACAGGTAAATATGAATAGTTGCCCACAGGGCCAATCTACTACAGTAGACTGATAGACTAACCTCATATTCAGCAGAGACAATAATGTCACGGTTATTCTACTTAATCGTACATCTGGAGGGAGATTGGTTAACGCCGTGCTCAAGGCTATCTCACTTATATGACGCCGATGTACTTCCGTCAATAAACAGCAGCACAAATTAACATAAACATAACGTGGAGTGTTATTTATAAAGGTTATGTTGAAACCATAATGTTCCTAGACAGCTGAGAACATGAACAACATCAAAACATACTGCCCTTAGCCAAGGCAGTGTTGGCGATGAGGTCAATCAATCTTTGGTATTTTAATACGGAAAATGTTCCAATATGTCCTTTTATTAACAGACATCTTCAATTGTATAAGAGACTATACGAATGGGCTACAGAGGCTCCCGAAAGAGTGCGACCGAAATTGTCTTGAAGTAAAGGTTTACATGCTGTCTGTATTAAGCAGTGACACAACTATGTAGTAAGCATATTTTGTATGGTTCTACACGTTACTCAGAAGTACTGTTTTTTTTTTTATCTAGAAGGCCCTATACGATGTTATCCACGGCGTATTACAATTGGTTTAGTTGGTCCCTTGATATCACCTGTCATCTCTGCGCTACGTTGTACTGGTTGAAGATAGTTTCCATTTCCCAAAGCTATCTTAATATTAAAGTAAATTCAGGTTATCATCACAAATTTACCGTACGGTTAGATTTATTCATGAGCCTAACCATAGCCATTTTGATTTCTGTTATCTATGAAAGCCTCGGCCAGGAACACGTGCTTGATTTATGTGAAAGCCATTGTTAGCTGAGGTAGTGTAGGCTACCATCGCACACTTTTCAATAGGTATATTAGTTTGTTAAACTCAATGAGATATCGAAGACAAGACACGAACAAAATAGAAGAGAATAAAACAGGAGTCAGTGATGTATTGAACTATTCATCGTATATCAGCCACGTGACTTCTGTCATTACACGTCTCCATAGTATAAAGTCCAGAACACGACTTGCAGTTTATACAGCTGATGGAACGTCTCTCGGGTGCTGTAAAGCGATTGTTCTCACACTCTAGTAATCAGGCTAGAGTGTGGTGACAAATCTCTCTGTTAAACATCGTCTCATGTATCCAATCTGATGAGATCTGTATGATCAATGTTCGATTGATATACCTTAAATGTCCGTATTATCCTCACCCAACAAGTAACAATTTATATTTAGGTCTTACCATAGCGCAATAATTAGCAGCTCTATCTAATTTGAAATATTGGTTTTAGGTTTAAGTTCGTAGATGCATGGCTACTATATTGTCAAAACTGTTGCAAAAGACCACAACAGTGTGGTAAGCACAGACAGCTTTCTAGATGGAACAACATAAATCATTGCGCCTATGTGAATAGCGTAACGACACATTAATAGGTTAAAAAACCCCTTATTGGTAGAGATGTGACAGGCCTACACCTGATAATGGTTAAGTTTAAAACGTTGAGCTGCATCGTAACTATCTCTGAGACAATGTGAGGAGCTCAGACAGTTAAGAAGAACATTCGTTAATAACATTGGTTTATTGAGGAGTTAATACTTCGTGAATGAATTTTTATATTTTGGTAGAAAAATAACACAGCATATATCTGTACCGTGTTTACT
>JAUELC010005798.1:0-13453 GCA_031471745.1 Cryptochiton stelleri
GATTACCCATCAGTTGTAAGTCCTCAAAATTACATTTCGTTTTATTTTCTTGCTGATTTTGATCATTTTGTGCTGGCTACAAGGACTTGTGTCGCACTCAGTTTTGAATGGATAAAGAATATGACGAGGACAACTCTAGAAGTCACTGGGGCGACTTCTAGTTTCTTGATCGCAAAATTGAATTAAACCTAAAGGTAAGAAAGTGACAATGCTTCATTCACCTTCTAGGTTTTGAGACCGCTGCCCGACATTTGCTCCGGCGAAATTTGCTCCAGCGAAAATTGCTCCGAAAAAACTACAATTGCTCGGCGACAATTGATCCGATGGCACTTGCTCCAGTCACAATTACTCCAGCGACATTGGCTAAGGCGACAATTGCTCCGACGAGAATAATTTATTGCTCCGACGACAATTGCTCCAGCTCCAATTGCTCCGTCGATAATTGCTCCGGCGACAATTGCCCCCCGCGAAAATTTATCTGACAACAATTGTCGCCAGGGATGGTACCCAATACAGCAAGTCAATATTTGCAAGACTATTGCTCCGCGACAATTGATCCGATGACATTTGCTTCGGGGATAATTGGTCTGGTGACAATTGCTCCGACGACAATTGCTTCAACGACAATTGCTCCGACGACAGTTGCTCCCCGGACAATTGTTCCGACTACAATTGTCGCCAGGGATTGTACAGAAATTATTCCGAAAGTCAATATTGGGGTTGATGCAATTGTCGCTGGAGTAATTGTCGCCGTAGCAAATATCGCCAGAGCAATTGTCACCGGAGCAATTGCCGCAGGAGCAATTGTCGTCGGAGCAAATGTCGCCGGAGCAATTGTTTGTTTGTTTGTTTGATTTGGGATTTTACGCCGTACTCTGAGCAATTGTCGTGGATTCTTTGCGACATACCTTAGGTTTTAATATAATACTCTGTCATAAGCAAACCTGGAAGTGGCCTAACTCAACCATGGCGAAACAGCCGGTTCAATTTGTCTGAGAGTGTACATCTTGCAGGCTATCGTCCAATATTAAGGACAAACCTGTGTCGTAAGTTGTATCTCTTAAATTAATGACTATGTTGTTTCTGTCACACAAGAGATTTACAATTTGCTTCATATAGTCTAGTATATCAATTTATCCTGACTATACAATGATACTGCTATGATGATAACTATTTTGTCTTAACATAAAAATTATGGTTCCAATCGTAGGGAACTATTCAAGAGAGAGAACCTTGATTTGGGCGCAATTAACAAATCATAATTGAAATATCTTCATTATTAGCATAAAGAACAGAACAGAGAGATGTTTTCTGATTATGCAAGACGGAAGTAAACAGTATAATTATATAGTGGCCAGAAGCTGTACCATAGGATTGTCGTTTTAAATCATATAACAAAAAACTGCTGGCTGAATACTACTGTTTTTTTAAATGCAGAGTATACTAGCTTAACTTCCAAGAGCCAATCAAGATCACGTGCTGAATGGAGACTTGTTCCAAGGTTATATCCTGGATGATATAACCCTGGATGATATAACCAATGATATAACCAAAACTATAGGTTCACCTGATCGTTTGTGTACTGATTGACTTCCATCATGTTTAAAACGTAGGATATTCTGATGACTGACAAAGACTTCGTTTGGCTATAGAGTGTGTACACTATCTGTTGGTCGTATTAAGACTTGTTATTCGAGAAGTGTGTCATTGGGTCAGAACCAGGGCTGGTCTATGATTTGGGGGTTGAGGGTTGGTCACAATCTCAGGAATCGATCTTTTCTCAAAGAGCTGAGTGCTGGACACCTCTACTCTCGCTATAAGGCAAGCTACAGCACCGATTGAAAGATCGAGCCTTGGACGGACTTTGTGCTGAAATGCTCTCAAACAATTGGCGAATACATTTATACCAATGAAACAGCATCCAGGAAGCATAATATGTTCGAATTTAGTCTCTTATATGGTTATGTCAGACAATTTAAAGGGCTTTGTTCCAGTTCTCGGCAGTTCCACCATTGTCCTTAGACTATACTATACTGACTCGCATGGAATATACAATTTCCACCTGATATAATATATGTCGCTTGTTTTATCTTTATATGCGTCACTTCTAATAGCCAAGACAACTTTTAATTTGAAGACCAATTTGTTAACTAGAACTGTTAGAAACTCAATGTCTTGTGTTGGGGTAAGTTCTGGTTACTTAACCCGTTTAATGTATGCGATTGATGCATGCAGCATGTGATCAGATTGCAATTAACACAAATGAAGTAATTTTTGTTTGTAAAGAAAATAGACCAAAACCACTATTTACATCCCTGAAACTATTTTGAACTGTTTCAAGGAGTTAAGTGGATTGTAAGACTGTATAGTTGCTTTTTCACTCAGCTGTAGTTTACTCTTGCTCCCAGGGACGTTTCATTAAGTTATCCTTTAAATTGGGGTAAAATGGGTTAAGCGAACAGCCTGGATGGGTCAAGATGAACAAATGATCACCTTGCCCATCTAATCAACGTCATTAACTTTAGCGGAGACATTTGTTTTATGAAGGACTAAAAATACATGTCAAGCATGCAATAGACAATGTAATTTATAACATATATGAATGTGCAAAATCAAACGTAAAACATCGATCAGTATTGCGAGAGCTCCTGCTTCCAACACTAACAATTTATATCTGTGGGCAGCTCAAACGTGTGTTTGGTTAACTGTATTCCAAATTAATTAAATTAAATGTAATCAATTTGATCAGTGAATGGGCCTACTGTTCAGCTTACTCCAAAGGTGTTGTTAATGGCATAATTTATTTTGAACCTATCATCGGATTGTACGGACTCTCGTTAACAGTTGAACTAACTATATTGCTGCAAACTTCATGATTGACTTTTAGAACAGGCATCATGCAGGACCTCAAAAGATAAAAGAAAAAAAGGCGTTCGTCTTACCCACCCGAAGGCTTTTTCTGCAGACTTATAATATGTATGGCTAACTCGACTGAGTTATTATCGAACGGTAGGCTGCCAGTCCACAGGATCATCCGATGCCAAGACATTCAGACAATCTAGAGTAACCCGTCATGGTTCAACAAGCATGTCAAATACGATGTAATAGGCCTGCATATCACCACTCTCATAAATCAGCGGCTATTTATATATACAGACCCTTTCGTTAAGCCTCTGATAAATTAGCAAAGGTTTGCCGGAGATGGCCACTGGATGCAGCATTTCAAAGGAAATCAGTTAGGTCCAGGGGCGTGTCAGGCTACATTTCTTTACGTGTTAACAAATGACCTCGTCGTGTAATTGGCTGTCTGAAATAACTTTATCAATAGCCAATCAGTTTTTGTATGAAGATTCGGATTAGAAACGGCTGGTCATCTCCAGAAAACCAGCCCTACATTATCATCGGCTGAAAGAAAAGGGTTTGTATATATACATCACCACTAATATAGGAACGTAGAATATCTATCACCAAACAAACTTAGTCGCCGGTGAAATAAACAGGTAAATCATGTATATCTGACAATTTCTGCACCGATAAACATAACGGACGGTTACTTTTCTCATACGCTCTTCAGGCCTATAACACTCGATAAGCCTTTTTAAACATTTAATTTGTCTGTGAATACAACATTAAAAGCTTTCTCATAAAGTCTCGTCAACCCTTTCGGCAATCTAGTCTGTCGAGTGTAATAATGCCATTGGTCTGTATTCTCTTCCGCGTGCGATACCAATCCTGTTTGTTAACGGAAGTGATTGCATGATGACCAGTTGGCCTAGATAATATTGCAAGAATCAAATCTGGGTCAAATCTTAGTGACGGTAAGTTTCTAAGAAATGAAGTGTCTATAGGGTTATTGTTTCTACCAGCCTTATCTGGGACAACAATCGACTGGTGATAACAGGAGCTGAGTACGAATGTAGTGTCACAATATTTCATATTGAGGTGTTGAGCGTACTACTTGTTTCAAATCGTATCTTATAAAATAAGCATTACAGAGATGTTCTTATTAAGGTTAAAGCGGAAATTTGGTATTAGAAACCGAAATAATCCGAAAAGACTATGGTTGTCTAGAATGACCAGAGAATTTCGATTTTTGAAAATATCATATAAATCGAGCGAGCCGGATCGCTGCTGGTATAGGCCTACAATAACAGTAACTGTTCAATAGGTTATAAGCACGCACATTAATCAAATCGATCGCTTTTGATTCACAGGGTGGGCCTGACTGGAAGCTATGGATTACATTAAGAAGTTTGATCTAGAATTGGACAAGGATGTGATTTATGCTGGTGAAAAACTGACAGGACAAGTAGTTGTTGAAAACATTGAGAATATCAAAGTACAAGGTGAGTCTTTGTACTAAGCATAAAGTTTTCTTTATGTTGTTTTAAAAAAATTCAGTTTGTTCATTTTTTTCTATTTGGTCAACGTACATCATGACAAGCATTTTCTGTGTTAGATGTTACAATTGTGAGATTGCATTATAAAGGACAATACTATTTGTTAAACTGATGATATTAGTAGGTTTCGTGATACGGCTCTGTTCAGATGTAGAAAAGCAGACTATCTATAGATCATTTGCTACAAGACCGGAGCTCTTAAAATAATACTGAGGAGTTATTTTAGTGTAATTTGGACATCAATAACGACAAAGTCAATAACGAACAAATTCAATTATGATCGGTGTCTCGACACAAACGCGAGTAGACCCCCCCCCCCCCCTCTTCCTGGGGGGGGGGGGGGGGGGGGGGGGGTCTTTTGCGTTACTGTACTGTTGATGATTTCAATATTGTTTCACTTCAGTTGGAGACTTGGTTTTGGTTTTCTAGATACATTTTTTTCGCCATATCTCTTTGTGGGGAGGAGACTTTAGGTTAACCCTTCTTGTGTCTGTCTATAACGCACTCAGTTTTCGTAAAGCTTAAGTGGATTGGAATGAATGTGTACAGCTTTCTTATGACTATTGTCATCTCATCATAATGAGTCATCGACTTTTAACAGCCATTTCGAATCCAAGTGACCAACC
This sequence comes from Cryptochiton stelleri, assembly GCA_031471745.1. NCBI lineage: Eukaryota > Metazoa > Mollusca > Polyplacophora > Chitonida > Mopaliidae > Cryptochiton > Cryptochiton stelleri. The sequence continues at coordinate 5,027 of JAUELC010005798.1, forward strand.
ACTGACATCAAGCCATTTTTTTTTTCATTCGTATATATGTTGCTCTATGGTTTGTTGATATTAGTTATGCTTTACCATTAGGAAAAGGTCCTTCTTTATTGCTTGGAATAGGTACTTCTTCTTGTTAGGAAAGGGTCCCTTATTGCTAAGTAAATGTCATTTTTCACTCTTACACAAGCTCCCCATTTCATGGTTAGACAAAGGTCCATCTCTCGTCGTTAGGAAAAGGTCCTTCGTCGTTAGGTACTGATTCGTTGTTAGGAAAAGGCCCTTCCTCTTTAGTAAAATATTCATCTTCGTCATAAGGAAAAGGTCATTCGTCATCGTTAAGAAAAGGTCCTTATTCGTTGTTAGGCAAAGGTTCCTTCTTCATCATTAGGAAAAGGTCCTCTATCATTAGGAAATGTCCTTCGATGTTTGGATAAGGTTCTTATTCATTGTTAGGAAAAGGTCCTTCTTCAGCATTAGGAAACGGTCGTTCTTCTTCGTTACGAAAAGGTGTTTATTCATTATTAGGAAAAGGCCCTGATTTGTTAGGAAAGGGTCCTTCTTTATCGTCAGGGAAAGGTCCTTCTTTATTGTCAGGGTTGCCAGGAAAATGTCTTTTTCGTAGTTAGAAAAGGGTTTTCTTCAATGCTAGGAAAAGGTCCTTCTTTATTTCTATGAGAAACAAAAATTTCATTGCTAGAAACAACGTTCTTCATCGTTAGAAACACACCCTTAATGATCGTTAGACAAAGATCCTTCCCATCCTTCTCATTGCTAGGAAATGGTCTTTCTTATTGCTAGACAAACTCCCTTCTTCGTCGTCAAACAAACTCCCTTCTTCGTCGTCAAACAATCTCCCTTCTTTATCTTTAAACAAACTCTTCATCGTTGTGTCTATTTTCAGGTATCCGCATTTTTCTTCGTGGTAAGGCTCACACCGAGTGGAAGATAACCAGAGCCGGCGAGAGACGTACAGTTAAGGAGGATGAATATTACATTGATGACAAGAAAGTTGTCTGGGGAAAAGGTGACGTTTCTCTTCAGTTGCATAGTTGTTGTGTTCTTTTTCTTGGTTTTGTTTTTTCCCTCGTTAGTTTTTTGTCACAGTATTTTCATTTGACATTGTATTAATATTACCTTAACAGCGACGAAATCGCTAGTTTGGGTGAGAAAAAAACCATTAGAACTGTCTATTGTTGCTTGAACTCTGTGACCTCTATTGTGTTCATTAATGTCTGGTCACTGGCAATCTCTGATGGCTACAAAGCCTCAAGGAGATAATAACTTGTTCATTTGATGGCTGTTTGGTCAGGAATTTGATTCTGGTAGATTAAGAATCTGGTATTGGGCGACTGGTGCGTTTTCATGTTTCCATCCACTGACCAAACCTATTGCCTCCTAAGCTAGACAGTATAACTCCCAGTATTGACTGATTGCCCCAGGCTCGTCTCACCAATGACCAGACAACCTGACAGGAGAGTTCGGTCTGATGTAGAGAAATACATTCACATGATTGCTGAAGTAATATTACCCATCGGGTATGTGCAGCCTACTGTTCTGGACAATATATGATGAGGACACTTGGTCTAGGTCCGGACTTGTTCAAAGTTGAAGGCAATCAAAATACATTGCTCCATGAAATTCAGATTTTGTTTTGTTGTCAAATACATACTATGATTTAGAAAAAGACTGTAATGTCATTTGAAGGCTTAAAAATTAAGGACCAAATTGGACCAATAATGGAAATTCGGCAAAATAAATTGGAATCATAATGGGCAAGATGTTTGTCTCATACATGGTAGGCCTACTTGTTAGCATAAAATAATGTTGATTATATTATACGAATCAATGGTAATCTTTTTTATTCCATTCCAGACAAGAATGAAGAAGGGCCTGTACCAATTCTTGCCAGGGGAGTTCACCGCTTGCCGATTGTTTTCCAAATCCCAGAGAGTGCTCTCCCTTGTTCCTTTGAAAGTAAAATCGGAAGAATTCGCTACTATTTGAGAATAATCCTCGATATTCCATATGCTTCTCCTCCACAAGGTCTTAAATATTTTACCGTAATTGGGCCGCATATAGACTGTATGGACGAGAGGTATCTTGTAAGTATATCACTTCCATTCCCTTTTTTATATTGGTGTTAAATATTGTATTCAGGTAACATCTCTATGACCTATATGAGGAGAGCAGCTCATTGTGGCAGGGCGTGGTAACCCATCAAGTTCTAACTCACTGGATGGAATATTATTTTACTTAAAATGGTTAGTTTATGATGACGAAATTGTGCCGTTGAGAACAGCACTGGTAGATTGCGGTAGCAACTCCAATTACAGGTTTAATCTGTGCAAGATCATTTTGCAATTTCCATCTGACAATTGATAGCTATTCAATATCTGACAAAAACTTATATAGGCCTAAGATCGAAATCTTATTTATTGGATACACTAACTTACTTCTTGTCAAACCAACACATCAATATTACAGCTAAGAAGGCTTAAATTTGATCTTTTGTTATTTTGTTGCAGACGCCTTGTCATTTTGAGGATAAGAAGAGGGTGTGTTGTCTGTGTTGTGCTAAGGGGCCCGTTACTGTGCAGACGACATTAGAACGTTCAGCTTATTGTTGTGGAGAGACGATAAAGCTAAAAGCAGAAGTACAGAATGGCAGTGATCAGACGGTTTGGCTGATTTGCCGACTTATACAGGTAGGCTGTAACAATAAAAAATAAAACTTTGAATATCCACTTGCAAGGAGTTGCTCGTTTTTTAACCATTATCTGCTCTGTTTTCTTCGCCAGTGCATACGGTCTTAATGTTCGACCTGAATTTAAAAAAAAATGAATACCCACATTATCAGGAGATGCTTGTTTTGCTTATACATAACTTGGAAGAAAAACATGTGTAACCATATAAGAGTTTACCTGAAGAAAGTAGCTAGTTAAAACAACTTTTTTTTAGTGGCCTTGGTTGTTCCATTAGTAAATTAAATGGTTATAGTGTTGCCTTCGATAATCCATTAGCAAATTGAAGTACAGTTGAAGTACATGTGTCCCATTTGCAGACACATGATGTATTCTGTGTTCGTAAACTGGTTTGAAACTATTTCTCTGCTAAGGGTTTTTAAAATGTCTGTTAGTTTTATAAGTACTTGACAAGCCAAACATATTCTCCATATAATCTGTCTCCTTTCAGTATGTGGAATATTTTATTAACAAAGGTGTGCTAGGCTTGACTAAAGAGCTTTCACACAGAATCTGGGAGTATCAAGGAGACACGGTCAATCCTCACAGCACTGTAGACTTTGATAATTTACAGGACCATCTACAGGTGCCTGTCATGCCGCCAACATTACTAGATGTCTGCAGTCTCATAAATGTCTACTATGTTCTCAAAGTAAGTTTTCATTTCATATTTTTTTCCCGGATTCATCCATTAAATTGTGTTACCACAAGTCATTTCGTTTGTATAACGTTTCCATGTAGATACTTAAACCGTTTTAAGTCAAATTGTAGTTTATTACAAGTGGCTAGATTTAAAGCTACTCCTTTTTAAAAGAGGTTTCCCGTTTATGTTAAACGGTACCTCCGTAATCTATTATCTTACCAATCCTAATTCTAGTAGCGGTCCAATTAGGCTGCAAACCATGAAACCATGGGAAATGAAATAAAATGTAAAGCCAAACGACCTGTCTGGAATCTTCCAAATCATTGCATGAAGAGTGGGGTCTAAAAACGTTTACGCTATAAGTCAAATTGTGCTGTGATAGTATTATGAGAATGTGATTTGATCTTTACGCCAATATCCCATATTCTCCATTTCCCATAACCAAATGTTGTCAATGTTCAACGTTTCAGGTTAGTCTGGGTATGGAAAAGTCTGGCGAAGATCTAGAAATTGATCATCCCATTACCATAGCAACAGTTCCTTTCCGAATACCTAATTCACCGTCACCTATATTACATCATGGTAGGTTCAAGAATCGACCAGAAATGTGTTTATTGCAAAAGACCAATCTTCTTTCCCTTTGTTTGTGGTGTTTTATACCGTACTTAACGTTATTTCACTCATTGTATGGCAGCCCAATGGGTAAAGGAACCCAGCCTCGACACCACTGCCAACAAACGATGACAAGATACAAGAAAGGCACTAGACACAAAACATGGTGGAACAAAAGAAAGTGTCAAAAAGACAGTCTAAGAAGCCAAAACAGATCAGCTTTGTGTTGCTCATTAACTCAAAGAGCACCAGGGCACAGGAATCTTTCCTGCAAATATAAGACAGCCTAAATCGTTATATTCTGCTACAAATGGCTCCATTAAAGTTTTCCATTGGCTTGTCTTGTTCTTCATGCAGATGCAATTCTCTTTTTTTGGGGATGGAAATAATATCTATTGGCATTCACTGTTCCGATTTCTATTCCATTTTTCTGTACAGAATGTGCCGCGGATAATGTGGAAGGAGGTATATATATCAGTCCAGAGTTCCAGTTCGGACAGGTGTATATGGGGGATAATAACGATGAGACGGATGAAACAGTTCTGTACAGACCAGTGTATGTGTGTATTCCACATGAGAAAATCAATGTGTCCAACTCTAACAATGCTGCCAAAGTCCAGTCAAGTAACACCAGAGATGATAAGGCTGATCCAAGTGAAAGCAGTGATGATAGAGAGCCCCCTGGTGTCAGTCAGGAGCTACAGGCATCAGGGGAAGCAACTGAATCTGATAAAGATCCTGAACAGCAGAGACTCTTAGAGCCAGTTCCTTTGGGAGCAGAAACGATAAAAGAATCTGTTACATTGGAAACAAAAGGAGATAGTGATGACAATGTGACTTCCTCTTCAGTAACCTATGTGAAAACAGTGAGTAGTGATGAGGTACCTGTAGAGACTGTGACAGTGGTTAAATCTGTTACTGTGACTGACGGAGGGACTGATAAGTCATCTTCTGTAGATAAATCCTCTGTTGTCGAGTCTGGGTTAAAGACAGAGGAGAGTACGGTTGAGTGTCGTCAGCGGTCAAGTCAGCGTGTAGAAACAGTCATTGAAGAGACTATAGATAGAAGCAGAAAACTGGAGGATCATGAAATAATGGAATCTGACCTCGTTGACAGGATTGTAGAAGAACAAGTAGAATCTTTCTCAACCACTGTGGTAGAGACAATTACTGAGAAGAAACGTACTAGTTCTAATGGCGAAGTGACAGAAACAGTGACCTCTAGTTCTGTTGTGACTTCTGAGGGCTCCGACCCATCCCTCTAAAACTTACAAGCGTTTAGATATCACCGACCCATCTTCTGAAACTACATTCTACAAGTCTTTAGATATCACTGACCCATCTTCTAAAACTACAAGTCTTTAGATATCACTGCACCATCTTCTAAAACTGCAAGTGTTTAGATATCACCGACCCATCTTCTAAAACTGCAAGTGTTTAGATATCACTGACTCATCTTCTAAAACTACAAGTGTTTAGATATCACTAAGGGTTCCAATCCATCCTCTAAAACTTCAAGTGTTTAGATATCACTGAGGGCACAGACCCATTCTCTTAAACGAGTGTTTAGATATCACTTAGGGTACCAAACCGTCTTCTAAATCTACAAGTGTTTAGAAACTTTGGGCATTATGGTGAGGTTACTATAATCGGACAATCCGACTTCAGATGGCTGTGTTAACATGTTATCGCCGCATATGGTCAGCTTTTGCAAACCTTGCCGGGACATCTAATTGTGGTCCCCCATTATAAGCTGGAGCTTGTATTATTCACACGGTGCACCTGAAGAAACCACATGTGCACTGTACGGTACTTCAGTAAACTAAACGTTTCAAGATGTGTATGGTTTACTGGCACATTAGTATAATGTTCTCACAATGTTTCTACATCCTTAAAGAGAGGTGGTCTGAAAGTGATGTATTTTCTCCATCCAATAATCTTAACAGTTCAATATAGAGAATATAGAGACTGTATATATATGAATGAAAATTGACACATGCATATGAAATTATATTATTTAGATCACAACTGGTTTACATCTTTTCAAACAATTGGTTCGTGGAAATAGCAGAATTTGAGTTTGTTTTTGAACGTTTTGAATTTGTAGGGACTTCTTATACAAACTGAACATGAAATGTTTTAAATTGAACAAAAGTGGATTGTACACACATTTTAGTGAAAGTTTAAGTGAGGTAAAGCTCTTCTGTTACACTGTAGGCCTATTTAAAGAATGAGACCGACTTTTAGAGCATTCATTTCAACTGGTTTTATGGACATGTTGGTATAGCTAATACCCTCAATTGTTTTGACAAAGTCTCATTGGAATACATTTAGTACTATTAAAACAACACAAATGCTCATAATAAAAGATGTGGCAGGGGAAATCAATGTACTGAACACACACAAATGTCTCCAGAAATTAAAACAGTGATGACGTGTTTTAGAGTTGATTAAAAACATCTAATTTGTATATGTATACGGTCGTGCAATTCTCATCACGGGTATATTATATGCTGGGCAAGTCCCGCATGTAAAACATGACGTCATTTGTCACCTTATGTTTCAATTAAAGTATGTAGGCCTACATGTATGATATTTCATCATTTGTTTTTGGTCTAAGCACACTACCAGGAGCTTAAATCAGTTTTTTTTATTGTATCGTTCGAAACCTCGTATGGATTAAAATTTTTTTTTTTAAGGACAGTCCTTTATAATTGGTTGTATGATATTACGTGCATCCGCTAAGTAAAAAAATGATACTAAAACATAATTGACTAATTATTGTTATTCAAAATAAGTTGCCGTACATGTTCGTGTAGATATTTATTTATTTTGCTCTGTTTTAATCATTGCTGAATAGCACATTTGTCCTTTTTATTTGCCTCAGTTTTACAGTTTTGATGTCTAAATGTTTTGTGAAGTGCCAAGTGATGTTTTATATTTACGTGACATTGTATTTTAAGTTCATCCTTTAGATATTGCTACATTGGGAATGATATAATAAGGCGTTTCATGTATGTGTCTACTTGTCAAATCGTGGTGAAATTGGTATGTCCAGTTAATCATTTTATTGTGGAAAGTAAAATAATTTAAGTAATTTTGACAAAAAATAAAATTTGTTTTATATCAAATTTCTTGTCGTTAATCTGTGCATTTATGTGACTCTGATCGTGCTACAAGGCCAGTAATAAATAACTCTTCAAAATTTAGAAACAGGCAAATAATGTACTAGATTGTACATACACAAATACTTTGTTTGCTGGATTGGTGTTTAACGTCGTACTCAAGGGTATTTCACTTATATGACGATGGATTATCCACTTCTGACTCTGCCTTGCTAAATACGATGGAAAACCGGGAGGAAACCTCGTAAAAACTACTACCCGCGATAGCCGGTGTCACCTCCTGTGACTTCCTCATATACCTGTGGTCCAACGGAAGACTTGATCAATTGCGTTAGATCGAAGGAGGATCAGCTGTCCAACACTCTAACCAATGAGCCATGGCTCCATACAAAAATAAATCACTCTCTTTATTCACATCTTCAGCATATTCATTCAGCTTCAGCCAAGCAACAAATGCATCGATGAATTGATAAAGCAACACAACACGAGTGAAAAGATGAGACAGCAAGTCAGTCCAACGAGTTACGACGGCGTGTTCTTGTCCAGTTGTCGCTGCTGTCCGTGTCTCGGTGCCAGAATCGTCTTCTCGAGACAAGGTAAGTCCCGACGTAAAATTCTCTTCCCCACCTTGTCACGCTTGTGCATGCCATATTTCTGGTCAAAGAAAGAGAAGACTACCCGTCCAAGTTCGAGTGATCGGAAATACAAGCTTGTGTAACATGGTCAACTTTTCATCGATTCAGTGGACATAACTGGATTACCATCTGATTTCTCAGTATTTCCAAGTGAATTATCTCCCTTATACCAGTGATGTGTTTTTTTAATCCTTTTTGTTTTGATCGTTTTGCACTGTTTCAAAAGTTTATTTCACTTTCTATCACTTTTGTTGTTGATGTACAAGTTGTGGGGAAATTACAAGCTCGCACTATATGGTGTATTTTACATGTAAACACGGAAAACTAGTTCCAGAGCAGAAAGGTGTGTTTCGGTCGTCGTGTGACCTCATTCGGCTGTCTGCCTTCAAGACGATCTGATGTAGGCCACACGTAGACTAAAATACATCTTTTTGTTCATCTTACAGGTATGAAACCGCTCTGACCCCGCTCATAGAGCAAATGAGGGGCTGTAGTGTTTATTTCACAGTAATCCGTAAGAGAAATATGTTTGACTAGCTAGTTTTCTCTTTCTATATAAGGCTACGTACATGTATGATAGACAGATAGAGATACAGACCTCTGCATCTTGTTTTCTCTATAAGTGAACCACTGTTAGCGGTAGCCATGTGGATTGTCCGACCGCAGGGCTGCTGTAGCCA
>JAUELC010006240.1:0-13442 GCA_031471745.1 Cryptochiton stelleri
GGAGAGAAAATAACCACAAGCTTAATCAGTTCTATTATTAAGCTAACCAACCCTTCAGGGAACCTAATCAAGCGTTCACAGAGATATATAACGGGTTGGTCGAATAAACTGATTTCATCAACTCGCATGCAAATAAGCCTACAGTACTCGGGGAAGCCATTAGAAAGTCATGAATATGTCTAGAAATATTGATATATTTAAACAAACAAAAGCTCCGTGTAGCCAACGATGCCTGCCCAGATTAGACTTTCGTGTACAGGATTTTATCATAATATTTATGGAAAGAAGGCAAATACATATTTAACAAGTTATTAATTCAAGAACAGACAGTAAATCATTTTCTCCACAAATTTAGAAGACAAAACTATTTATCTTTCTTCTCACTCCCAAAGCTATCCAAAGTTAACTATTACGGTGGCACAAATACGACTTTTTGCGTTCTTTTTTTACTTTAATTATAATTTCATTACTTTTCAACGGGGTGGAAAATATTTTCACCGTAGAGATAATAATTTCACCTGGGTGGACATACTTTTCACCCTGGTGAAAACACGTGATAGACAGAGCCTCAATCTGAAACAGTAGAATCAACAAAAGAAGGCGAGAAAAATTGCAGATGAGGTAAGTTTTCTGTTTTGTTGGTTAAATTTGTAGAAAAATGGATTTGTGGTCACAAACTTTGACATTAATATACACCATTAACGATAACCCTCGCCATCTTATGCCTTTAGCGTTAGAACGAGTCGATGGACATCACTTCTCTTTTTTTTTTAATTCAATTCAATTTAATTTATTATTCCCCAGAATGTGAAAATTTACAATATACATGACAAATTAAATTACATAAACATGAACAAATAACTTATGATAATGGACTACGTTCTGGAGGGAATAAAACCCCAGGTGGCTTGATCTATCCCAAAATTGTAGAGTTTGCAGTTAAATGAATAATATCAAAATACATACAGACGAATATTATTTAGTTGCTGATTTCTGGTTTTGTATGCAAATACACTTGTCATTTCTACATTCATATACATTTACACAAACATATAAATATATAATGTTATTTTAGTTTGTTGTGAGTTATGCCATGGGACATGGGTCAGACTACAGAAGATGCGCTTTTAGAAGCGATTTGAAAATGGAGATTCTACTAATGCCTTTTATAATTCGAGGCAATTTATTCCACTCACGAGGCCCTTGAGTCTTAATGAAATGAAGTGAGAGATTTGAAAGAAACATAGGTCTATGTAAATCAAGTTTAGTGCTCCTTATATGGTAAGAGTGAGTCGATGATTGCATGCAGATGAAATTTAGAATAGACGTCGGTATCAGGTAAGGATGATGAATACATTTACTGATCAACAAAAGTGCTGTATACTGGTTTAATTGTTGTAGAGTAAGGATTTTGAGTTTTTGAAAGAGTGGAGCAGTATGTTCGTATTTTGAGGAGCAAGTAATAGCTCGCAATGCACGTTTTTGGAGAACAATCAATGGCTTAAGGTGGGTGATAAGTGTATTTCCCCACAGCAAGTTACAGTAAGAGAAATAAGGGTGTATGAGAGCATAATATAGAAGAAAGAGAGACTTTTTATTCACTTGACGCTTGATATGGTTGATTACACCAATATTTCGAGAGACCTTTTTCCCAATATAGTGAATATGAGTAGTCCAGTTCAGCAATCAATCAATCAATCAATCGATGGCGATAAAATATCAAGTACATATACCAGCATCATTGAGTGATGATGTATAGCCACTTCGCAATTACAGCCCTTGTCTTCACTGTGGCTTAAAGGATTTAATCTGTTTAATTAAATACACGGCTTGAGCCTATCTCTCAAACGACAAAAACAAACGCTTGTTTTATTATTATCTAATTTGTTCATTAATTAATTTATAAAAAAATATATATATTTCTTGCAAGTGTCAACGGTTTTATATTATAATATCTTTATATCTTTTAATTATCATTAAATGAGCAGTATGTCGTCAAGTCATATTCGCTAGCCAAGTGGTTTATTTTTTATCAAATCCTTTGATAGCGAAAATGAAGGTGTGTGATCAAGAGACACGGATATCTATAAAGTCGGAAAAAGCGTTGCTTGTCTTATTAAAGTATATATGTCTCATTAAATATTATATAAGTGACACGGGAAGTAGAGCATGTGATATTGCCATATTGTTAACCATTTCCCGTCACAGAGACAAAGTTTTGCGATACCCGACCTTATGTTAATGAATTTTTTTGAGTGGATTATCTGTATACACTAGCGAAAATAGTAATGTTTAATAGAGTGTCACTTAATTTAGTGACACTGGAGGTAGGACAATTAATAATGTAGGCCATTTCCGCTCACAGAGACACAGTTTTGTGTTACCCAACGGTTGGATGTAGCCTAGTTAATTGAATAAATGAGTTATCTACATATACAAGTAAAACAATTTGGATTTGTTTGGTTCAAAATTAAATAATACATGAGGGTATTGCGCTCCTTTATGTCAACACGACCTTGAAACATTTTAAGAAGATTATTGCATAACGCGCTTGACCTACATATTTTCATGACATTTTATCCAATTACACTAAATCATATCCTTGGTAAAACCACTTAATATTTGCTCGTTAATGAAGTGGTATTTATAAAAGCACATATTATTCATATATCAATTATAAGCCTATAGATAAAGCAATAAAAAAATCTGGCAGGACAAAGTCGATAATGCTTGTCATATTCTTGGTAAAACCTCTTAATATTTGCTTGTGAATGAAGTGGTATTTGTAAAAGTACATATTCGTCAAGCCTGTAGACAAAACAATTGAAAAATATGGCAGGACAAAGTCGTCTTATAGGTGAAATATACACTTGATTATAACACGTTTAACACCGAGTAAATTAGTATATTATTTCTAACCATGACATCCTATTTATCCAGTTATAAGTTTCTACTTCTCTATTATTGCATAAGCAGTGCCGATTGAAATAACAAATCTAATGTTTCTTTTTTCAGATCCTGAAAGCCGGCTATTCGAAAGATTAAGGGGTACGGTCAACGGGCAATATGGCATCTCCCAGCATGGCAGGCGACGAGGCCAGTCGCCCAGTGGATAATTATACATTATTGCGACGTTTAAATGACGAGCAAGCAATCAATCTTTTACCAGTGACAATATATCTCGTCATTTTAATAATACTCGGTCTCATTGGAAATTCTGTGGCAATTTATATTTATTACAACAAATTCAAGAAAACTCCATCGAACTATTTTGTTATTTGGTTAGCCGTTCTCGATTTGTTATCCTGTTTCCTAGCCATGCCATTTGACATCATCGACATGACATTGCCGTACTTATTCGACAGCCCTGCAAGCTGTAAAATTATTCGGTTCATACAATCAGCAACTTTGCTAACACCAGCCATAACTATTATTGTTATAGCTATAGACAGGCATGATAAAGTGTTCAGACCTTTTAAACGAATGTCCAACACCAGGGCGAAACTCATCAACGGAGTGACTCTGGGTATTGCCGTGGTCCTAGCAATACCGGCTTTGTTTGTTTTCGGCAGGAATACCGTACCGACGAAAATGCCTGGGATCAGCGGAATCACGTGCTCTGTGGATGATTCCGCACGTGGAGAGACTTACCCCTATGTGTATTACGCCATACTTTTCCTGGTATTCATAATAACCGTTGTGCTACTGGCAGTATTTTATGGAAGACTTTGGCGACAAATTCGTCGGCGCACTGCCGGAGTGAAAACGACAACTTCCCCGCCAATAACCAGTAAAAATCGCGAGCCGGAGTCTCATGAATTGGACGAAACGTCAACGAGCATGGCACTAGCTTCTCCCAAGAAACAGTATTTCAAGAAAAGCAAAATTGAGCCTAAAACTAGCAGTACTCCCAAGGCGACATTACCGGATTCCGACTCAAATTCGGGCCCAGCGATTACTCCGCGCCACACGGCGAAAGTTTACGGAGCCGCTGGAAAAACAACTAAAATCGTCTTCGTTGTCTCGTTAGCGTTTGTAATCAGTTTCCTGCCGTACTTAATCGCTAAAATCGTACAGGTCACAGTGGCGGATGTTGAAGAATTTCCGTCAGTAGTAGTTGAGGTTATCTACAATATAGCTACACGTTCTTTCTTTATTAACAATGCTATCAACCCCATTATTTATCTTTACTTAAACCAAGCCTTCAGAAAGGAGACAAAAAAACTTTTGAAAAAATGTCGACGTCGAAGATAATGGATAATAGATGGTGATAGTGTGAGCCTGTAGGCCTATTTGTTAACGTGAACAAACACCACAAAGTTGGAAATAACTGTATAACAATACTTCATTAATAATGGAAACAATTGTTCTTCATCGTTGGTAAAGTGAAACGATGTGAGATATGAATAAGGAAGTCGTTTTTCTATTAAGTAATGCTTGAGGCAAAACGATGTATTCAGTGAACGTGTAGGACCACACAATGTTATGATCTTCAGATGTATTAAAATGATACCGTGACATATTTTCTTTCATTGTAGTACAACAGTGGCACGTCCGTTTTCCTCTTCAATTGTTGATAATGTCTAAATGAAAAGCAGAACCATCCATATAACTATTATCTTTAGCATAATTACACCCATTAACCTGTCAGGTAGGTTCATATTTAATAGTCTCGCGTGATGCCAGACATTCTCGCGTTAACTTACCATCCGCCACAAAGGACGGGTAACAAAGCATACTACAGTCTCGCGTTATGCCAGACATTCTCGCGTTAACTTACGATCCGCCACATAGGTCTAGTAACAAAGCATACCGCAGTTTCGCGTGATTCCAGACATTCTCGCGTTAACTTACCATCCGTCACAAAAGTCTGGTAACAAAACATACCATAGTCTCGCGTGAACCAGACACTTCTGGCGTTAACTTACGATCCACCACGAAGGTCTGGTAAATAAGCATACAATTTTTTTTTTAAAATAAGCATGGCACCCACCGGATTGGGTTATCATTGAGCTGGTGTTCTGATTAGCTCTTTTCCAAACATCTTTTAAACCTTAAATCGAATCCTAAACATATCTGTTTAAATACAATTTTTTTTTTTTTTACTTATATGTTGAGCTTAAAATATTATTTAGACCGTGCGTAGAAACAGGTGTAGTAGACTTTACAAAGAGCTTATCAGAACACCAGCTCAACGATAGCCCGATCCGGTGGCCACCATGCTTATTGTTTTTTTAAAGTGTATGCTTTGTTACCGGACCTTCGAGGCGGATCTTACGTTAACACGACGATGTGTGGAATCACGCGAGACTAGGTTTCCATAGGATATGGTATATACTTACCAGTCAAACAGTAGCCAGCATCCAAGAGTATTTGTATAAAACGGCCAAAATGAATCCACTGTAGTTATTGAGCTTGTATGTAATGACTTAGCATTTCGAATGAGTTAGTGAACTCAAAAGCGAGGCCACTGACCCTTGACCTGATCACTCGACACCATTTCAACTCTTCACGTGACTTGATTCTCCAGTTGCAATTGGTTCATTGGACCTATTGTCGTGAAAAATCGTTGTATTTTGTTCTCCTATTTTCTCGGCTGTTATCTGCTCTATGTTGATTTGTATTGGTATGGTATGCACCTGATGTCATATAAGATACGTCTGTCTCCACGAGATACAAGTTTTGCCTCTAGCGCCAAATTTGACGCAAATGGCATGAAAATGGCCATTCAATACACAAAAAGCCGTTAAATAGAAGGGGGGCGGAAGTTACCGGAGAGAGGCGATTGGGAACAAGAATGCATACAATAGTAGAGAGCCAAGAGAAAACAACTCACTTTTCTAAAACGGCTGTAACATGATGCTGGCTGACTGTGAGTCGTCTCGATGGTATGTCTTCTTTGTATCGACGAAATTTAACTTACGCCAATGTTAAAGTACACGTTATTGTTTAGTCGCTTTGCTTGAAAAGCTCTTAAATGACAATATTAACAAGGCCGCTGTACCATGCGTTTTTTTCATGAAGGTTCATGAAGCGGAGTTTGGTGTCACTTTCCCTGGTAGTAAACGAATTCAATGTTTATCATATACTGTCTACGTGTATGGGCCTGAATGTAATTACACGCTATGAGTACAATTAATTTGTTTTTTGCTTGATTGGGGTTTTACGCCGTACTTAAGGTTATTTCAATCAAATAAAAGTGTGGAAGCCAATGGATGCCGTTGAAGGAAACCACCCTGGAAGTCAATGGCAACACTAATTGACAAGACACAAGACAAGCACAGAACGCAAAAATATGTTCAATAGTCGGTGGTTGAGAGAGCTTTCTGTGTCCTGAGTTGTCACAGCGAATCGTATTCGTGTACAAATAATTGAAAACTTTAAATTAAGTACGCTTTGTACATTTTTCTTTGCAATATAGGCTATGTCCAAATGCCGATGCAGTAAAAAAATCGACCAATGTCTCAAACCATGATTTTCTGTTCAGATGTTCAGTCATTATTTATTACGGTTAAATCTGTCAGAATTCTATTTTTGACGAATGATACACTTTAGACAAGCTCAATATCTTGTATGTTGTTGTTGTTTTGTATTCGTGTCGAATTATTAAGTACATTTTAAATAAGAATAAAATCTACGTCTACAAGTAAAGGCCCTAGGTTAAAAAAATAAGTACGTCGCTCACACGGCCAACTTATCATCCGGATCACATTCCTTCCGCTCCTGAAGTAGCGGATATTTATAGCTACAGACCATTTTTTGTAGCCGCTGCTAAAACAGGATCGGTTTGCCGGGGATGGCCACCAGAGCGAGCTCTTTTTAATATCCAATCAAAATTCGTTATCAACCGTTTCTCGTCTGATTGACACCACGTCCTTAGATCAGTCACTGGTCCAACAATGCCAGAGGATTTTTTGTTTGATTTACGTTTAACGTCACACTCATGGGTTTTTACCTTTATGACGACTTTGAGTAGCCGGTATTTGGGTAGACAACATGCAAAGAAGAATCCTCGTAAAACCACTAGCTATGTCCGCCGATATACCTAAGATCGACAGGTGGTCTCAAACCTGTTATATATGCAGTACATTAAAGGGTATCTAATAGTAGCACAACCGACTGAGCCACAGCGCGACCCCCCACGTCAGAAGACAAATTCCATAAGTTTGCACATATTCGCTAGCCAAGGATTTTATTCCGAGCTACTTTATATTACATCCCTTGGCGGACCGTACATCTCAAACCAGAAGTTATATCTGAACTATTTTAACATATAGATTTCCTTAGTTTTTTGTGGGGACTAAAACAGGCGGTGTAGAGTCACTAACGCGACTAGCCGAGTCTATCGGTATTCCACGCTATCTGATTGGTGCCTATAAGTTTCGAGGCAGCCACTCAATTGCTTAGCTGTAAGTTCTGGTTTGAGATGCACGGTCCACCAAGGGTAATACTGGAGAGTAGCTCGGAATAAAACCCTGGGCGAGAGAAGATGAAGTTTGTATGCCTCCACTGTTACACCGAACTACTCGTGCACACCTCAAGCAGAATATAGAATAGGAAATGAATAGTATTAGGATTTCATGGTTTGACTGCTAGGTGTTTGTTTTGTTTTGTTTTTTGTTGTTGTTGTTTTGTTTGTTTTGTCACTCATCGTGGCAATGCAACCATAGTCAATGCTACAATACCTGACAGACCTAAGAGAGATTCTGGTATTTTCCAGTAATTTATAGAGATAGGAAAATAACAAAAAACTATTTCATTTCATGGATGATGGTGTAAGCTTTTACAACTTTCAAAAAGTTCGTTGACAATTTAAACAGAAATTTTATGTCAATATTAAATTTTGTATAGCCTACATTTCAATCTTCAGTGTTCAATTTTAACTTCAATTTTTCATATGGACATAAAGTCTAAAATAAAAAATTATTATTATTATTATTTTTAATTTATTATTCTCATTAATGGCAATTATTTAAGTTTTATCCCCTGAGCTATGCACCACACGGGACCTAATGTTGTCACCCTTCTTCTTGCCTTTCTTGTGTTCTTCAAAATATTATTTATCAATAGTCTTTCAATGGAATTAAAAGAAACCTGAGGCAGGATTATGTAATTTATGTGGTATAGAAATTAAAACGAAGAGCTCCTCTGTGAGATTATTCGAACGAAACGTTCATTGGGAGCCACAGATTTCGTCTCGATTCTCCAAGTTCTTTAATTTGTCGAAATGACCTTTGTTCGGACTGCACTGAGCATAGTCTAATGTATTTGCATTGTGTTTGCACCTTACACAAAGTCCCAGTGAAAACTAAAGAGGTTAACAGTTCCTGCTTATCTTTTTTTATAAATTTTATTTCTACCAAACTGTAGGCCTACACAGTAAGCTTGTATCGCGTACATTTAATGCATAAATAATATGGGGAAAAAAATATCTGTATAAAGTCAAATCATTCGGAATGGGGTAAAACAAATGGATCAAGTAAATATATAGGCAATGATTTTGTTGTTTTCTTTTTACCATTGACGGACATGTTTACCAGAATCGTACTGTAAAATATCGTCCGAAGGATTTGTTCAGATGTCCAAAAGAAAGTTTTTGATTTGTTTTTATTTGATCTCCAATATATTTGATAACGTGAAGGGTCTGGTTTTATAGGTTTGTATCGCTTAACCTCGTTGTATATGATGAGTTTGTTTATTTGCTTGATTTGGGGTTTTGCGCAGTAATTAAGGCTATTTCCCTCATATGACGGCGTACCAGTCCAATGGGTGAAGGAACCCACCTTAGATGTCACTCAAAACATTTACAGACATTGACAGGTTACAAGACAAGTACAGGAGACATGGCGCAAAAATAAATCGGGTGGACACTTATACTGCCAGAGGCCACGGCCAATCGGCTTTGTATTGCCCCTTTGCCCAGAGAGCACCAGGGCGCAGAAATCTCCCTTCAACCACCCGCCATAAGAATAGTTTTGGGCAATATCCGTGAGCTTGGAATATTTACTTCATGTCGATGTTATGAAATCAATTAACATTCGGCTGTTGCCTCAAATTACCCTGCAAAATATAACGGTATTATACTGGGCTGGCTGATTTTTCGTAGCCTATGGTACTTGTAATGATATGATTTGTGAAGTTCAAAAAGTTTGGATAGACCGTCATGTAAGATATGACGTCCATTTTAATCTTAGGTTTAGGTTTATGATTATGGTTAGTTAAGGGTTAGGTTTACCATTAGGGTTAGGTAGAGTATTAACTCTAACCCGTTTTGTCTTACATGACGAATTTGCCGAAAGTTTCCATGAACAGTATTTCCGTGTTATGCCTCCATGTTTTGTATCACTCTCCTGTGCAAGAGTTGTCGTTCGTTTCTCTCTCATACCACCTCTGCGTAGTCTGCGATGGGCTCAACAAATGCCTGGATTCTTGACGAATTATTTTAAACTGTTCTTCAACTGTTATTTATTGCAGACAAAATATAAGTCAAAACATTAACACTTATCTGAATTTATAACAATACCCATCTTTTTCAACAAAAAAAGCAAAGGAACTATAGTATTTTTGACATTTTACATAGCGATATTAACAATGACGTCATCAGGTATCACCACATAGATGTAAGCACAGATCGATGCCGTTGATTAAACTACAACAACAACCGAATCTGGGCATACATTGTTCCTTCGATACAATTATAGCATTAATTGTATCGTGGCGAACACAGAGATGTTTTGATTTAGTTATCCCAACGGGAGGCCGGTTTAATTGCAAACCTGCCGGTAGGATACGTGAAGAACATATTTTTCTGTATATACCAATTTCAATCATTTCATGTGACAACAAGTCACGTGAAAAAGGGAGTGCTTAACCCACCACATAGGTGAATGGTATGTGATCCGATTATAGAGATTGATTTTGTACATTTATGGAACGGCTGATAGGGGAGATAACTCTTGACAACTGGACTCTCATCCTGCCAGAATCGATCAAGAATTTTTATTCCATTGGGAGTAGGGCTTATCCACCAGAAATGTCTAAAGGCTTTTGCAATTATTCCAGCCAATAGTATCGATTTGCTCCTACGTCATTCTCGCTGTGGTTAGTACCATAGAGGCTGAACTCGCTACACGTTACTAGAATTAACAGAGAAGGCACGACAAGGACGTCCTCTTAACTAGAATCAGCCTTGGACTCTAAAGTAAAATGGTGTTTCAGTCGGTGGTTGCCGTACGTTAAAAAACACGAACAGCAGCCATGTTCACCTCTATATTTAATACATACACTGAGGAAGAGTAGATGTAACATGGAAGACTGTGGTTAAGTATAAAAGCCTATAGATTCGAGACGGGTGCTAAAGATTTCACACAAGATGATGAGGATAATTGTTCTTGGCGTCCAGGTTATATCGGCCATCCATGCTTTCCTTGGTTTGGTTAGTGTTTGTGTGGGAGTCGTATCAAGTATTCAGGCTGAGGTATGGTTAGCCCACAGTGTCTCACCCATATGGAGCGGAGGATTCGTAAGTAGTACTATATTCTGTCTTTTAGTTACTTTTTGATTACAACATTTATTTCGAACCGGTTTTTAATTTAGATCGATGTGTGATAGCCTACAGATGGCAGCAGTACCGCTTCGTCGGTTCCTGATTTCTGCAATTATAAGAAACCAGAAGACCCTGTGTGATATACACATATGTGATTAAATCCAGCTACACAGTTATATTATAAAGTCAGCTAGTAAGGAATGGAGTACGGACATTTTCCCACTGGACATTTTCCCCACTGGATTGCTTGACCAAGATATTCTCCCCTCTGGAATAATACAAAATTATACACACTCTTTATGTTGTTATTCAGAACTATATTCATATTTACCTAGAAAATGTATACTGTGGAAATGTTTACTGGGGGAAATTCCTCTGGGAAAAATATTCCAGTGGGGGGAAATGTCCTGGATTCGTGAGGATTGTTCCACAATTCCGTGAACTGTAATTCCATCTAAATAGTGAGAGAAAATAGACCACTAATAGCCATATTTCCAGCCTGACTCTATTGACTCACAAATACTATATAGGGGAATTGATGGCCAGAAGTCCACGAACACATAAAGAGAATAATCTTTCTCTACCTAGATTGGCTCAAATTTTGTCAACAAGCATCAACTTTTGTATTATTGTCTTATTGGGAAAGTAGAAAGATTTGTTGTTCTTCGTGGTTTTATTATTCATCTCCATTCTCGAGTCCCGAAGTTTTATACATTTTGAGCAACTGATCTTTTGTGTAATACTGTATTAAGGTTGATATCTTATTATATTTAAGGTGGTATCTTGGACCATTCTAGACCATTTGATTAAGTTGTTTCTGGAACGTTTTGGTACTAAGTCTACGGTAAAGCCTCTTAACAAGAAAGCTATAATGGGACTATGTGAGTTGATTGAAATCAGTTATGTCTCAACTCAACACTCGTCAGAAGGACCTATATCTCACAAATGGTTTAAATAAGAAAACCAATAGGGCTTCTGTGTTCACTAAGTGGAACGCAAAGGCAAACGGACTGGAAATATTCCAGCTGGTAAAAGCGATCAGTACGCACACCCAGTGTTTGTGTATTTCTTTCCTAACCATGCGAACACCACGCGCGCTTCGGGACGAGATCAATACGAGTTACTATAGGCCTACCGCAAATATATTCTGCAAACACCACTTCATAAATACTGCCAGTTTTACATATATTAAGAATCTTTAGTTCAAAGTCAAGAACCAAGTAAACAAACATATATATATATATAGTTATCAAATAGAAGCGCTGGTAGATAGAATCTTACCAGATAAAAGCACTTAACACTGTATCCATTAGGTTTCAACATGGAACCAGGTAAAGGATCAAAGACAGAAACAATTTCTTTAGTATTTCAATATGATCAACATAGCGCTCAGATTGACAGTCTGCTTATCAACGATATCAAAAGCTTGTATACGGGAACTAAAATATATTCAGACGTTTGTGTTGGAAAAGCTTACTGAGTGTGTAGGCGTCGAATGATTTCGGTTTTTCTTTTGCACAACCTATGTTATATATATACTGTAGAGGATGCAGAACCCTTATTTGTAAATCGCCCTTATTTGAAAGATATTTATCCTAATATGTAAAATTACCCTTATATGTAAAACTACCCTTATTTGTAAAATAATTACCCGTAAGGGCATATGTAAAACCAACATTACCTATATTTGTAACGCTCTTGATCGAAAATTAAAAATGAAAAAAATTATTCTATTTATTTGTTTTAATTCAGATTTCTTTTAATTTTTTATCTTCAGTTTTCTCGGCTGGGTATGTGCCACACACATAGCCATAAAACACATACAAAGGCCTATCCAACACTTACAATCTAGGTGACCGTGGTTCTGTCCTTATAACAGAGTTAGTTAAGTTGTTTCTTAAACATTTTGGTACTAAGTCTACGGTAAAACGTCTTAGCTAATCAGATTTATTTCCATGCGCACGTTCATCATTGTAATTCCTGAAATTTTCTACATTTTTTGGTGTTTTTTTTATAAACATAAATCATGAGACTACGATAATCGAGTGACAGTATCCGTCTCCAATAGTATGACGTTTGGTATAGGTTCGGCTAGCAAGGCAGTCGTTAACGTTGCAAGAGTTATCTGTATATAAACTACACTTCCGGCCAAATATACTGCCCCGGTTCATAATCGATTTTATTATATCACGTGATGAGAACATGACATTTATTGATCTCTGATTGTTTTAAATTTGTCACGTGGTCATTCGGTAACCTGTGATGTCGAACTCGAGGTCCGATAAATAAGCATATTGACCATTTGTATACAACGGTCAAATTGATTCACTGTGGTTATTGATCTTGTATGTAATTACAAGGCATTTTTAATGAGTTAGTGAGCATCAAAGCGAGGCCGCTAACCCTTGATTCTACAGTTGTAATTGGTCCATTCGACCGAATGTTAGGATAAATAGTTCTACATTATGTCCCTTTTTATATACTGTACTATACAGTGACAAACTATTTCCGTTTTTGTCTTTTCAGTTTTTAATAACCGGGATTCTTGGTGTGTTATGTTCAAAGAAAAAGACCGCCTACTTGGTAAGTACTTTCTTGAGGCAATTACCTGGGGCATTTGTCAGTGTTCTTATTGGTATAAATGCAAATATATAGAGGATATTTCACGGTGAATTAATTGAATACTGTTGTGACCACCGTATATATTATGGGATAACCTTTCTAACCCTCCGGGGTTACGTCCCCTGTTCTGCCCGCTGTTCTGTCTCTTTGACACTTTCACATATTGCCAACATGTTGCCTTCCTCGCCTGATCATCGTTGCCCCGTGGACTTGAAGACACGATTTCACCACACTGCCGTCGCCGGTATAAATTGGAGCGGATCTATCCTTTTTT
>JAUELC010006351.1:0-13440 GCA_031471745.1 Cryptochiton stelleri
TGGGTCAAGATAGAGAGAATAGTACAGAGAATAACACAGTGCTATGTACTTAAGGAACACATATCGATCAACCATCCAATGAATATCATCACTGGAAGTCAGTCGTGAGACTAAAAGAACCATTCATCAGTTAAGAGTCAATAATATTGTATTAGAATGGGGAAATAAACATGACACGAAATACATGCCTGTGCTTAAAAGCTTTGTGACCTCAAGTCGTAAAGGTAATACTGAACCGATATGGTTAGCTTTTGTTCAGGTCTTCATTGATTTCTTTCTTTGTCTTCGTCTTTTAAGCCGTGCTGCTTTTTTATATGGCGGCAGACATATGATGGACAAATGTTTTTGTTTAACCAAGATTCAAGATTTATACCAGGGGTTTTATCTTGCTATTTTCCACCCGTACATGCTTTGGTCCACAGGTATTTGCATACCAAAGAGGTGCAGTAAAAAGTGTATTTAGCTCGCAAATATGAATTGGTCAATACGTTCATTCGTTAACTCCAAATTAATTGAAGCATAAACAACCATATACCTTCCCTGGCGACTCTCGACCTGGCGACTCTAGAAACCGGTCTGGGAATCCCCAAAACAGAGACACCGATTTGATAAAGTCCGTTGCAAATGCAGGAGAATGAAAGGTATCTAATAGTTGCTACCCCTCCGATATACCTTATTGGCTATAGTATGGTCTGTAGATCATACCCATCCATAGATAGTTTATGATGCTGGTGCGTGACGACTTACGAGGTTTTAATATTAAAATAAGGCTTTTGTTTCTGCGTGTGTAAAGAAGAAATTGGTATTTCTACAGGAATGAATAACAGCTTTCCTTTTGTTGAAAATATTGACAGTACCGTATATTCTCACCGAACATAAAAAAGTTATTTATCAACACCAACCGCTTGACGTTGAAACCATGAATATATTATTTACATCCCCATTACGAAATGAAGGAGGTTATGGGATCAGAAAGCCTGCCAAACATGTCATCCATTGTTGTTATTTCAAGAATTTGATGTAATGTTTCAATAGCTTCAAGCACAGAAACACATGTAATTGGAACTGTGACATTACAAACCCGTGTTGAGATTTTTTTTTATAAAAATACCAAGAGTGAATTAGTTAAACCAACTGACATGAATTTGATAAATGCATTATCTCAACAGGAAATTGCCTAACACGATTACATATAGCCGAGGCCATAACTTCACTGTTCCGAATACTTCTTTTTCTTCTTTTTTCATCTATTTATAATTTAGAGATCCCTCCTACAAGTCAGTATTGATTTCAATTAGTCTAACATTTTTTTGCCACATGCACTTCAGCTGTTACCGGAAGTGTTTTAAAAAAATCCAGTTCCTGTAAATTTCCGACAGGGGAAATCTTGACGTGTCTACAAGCAGGATTTTCATTCATATCTTGGCACAAGGATTATAGTCTAAATTCGATATTGGATAGACAAACGAATTTATATAGCTTTGTCTCAAGAAGAGCTCGTAGATAAATTGATTTAACAAGGGAGTGATATTAGATATATGAAACAGTTAATAACATTATTCCCTGTTATGAAATTCACAAAGTAGTGTAGAGTTACGACCCAAATTGAATATTTATATGGAACCATGGATATTCAATCATTGGGATTATTTTAAAACAAATATCAACTGCCATTTTTACTCCTGACATTGAAGCACCCAACATAGAAACCATGCATCCATGTGTATATTGTATTGGAGTCATAATTATGCTCTACTTTAGGAGAGGTGACATTCATGTTTGTATTCACCGGCATGTTTTTGTTTATGTTTATTCACCAATATAATATAATACAGTTTGACGTAAACTGTTGAAAACTAGTTGAAAAAGTTGCATAAATTTAAGGACTAATTGTTTAACGTAAATTAATAATGTATTCAATTAATAAGCAAAGCATCCCAGATATCCTACTGAAATTAAATCAAAGCATCCCAGATATCCTACGGAAATTAAAGCAAAGCATCCCAGATATCCTACTGAAATTAAAGCAAAGCATCCCAGATATCCTACAGAAATTAAATCAAAGCATCCCAGATATCCTACTGAAATTAAAGCAAAGCATCTCAGATATCCTACTGAAATTAAAGCAAAGCATTCCAGATATCCTACTGAAATTAAAGCAAAGCATCCCAGATATCCTACTGAATATTCATAAAACAAAACAGAGAGCAGAGAGTTTGATAAATTTGAGAATTCATGTACTAAACCAGACAAGCAGAATATAGGACAACTGGTTCACAGTCGATATTTCTCTGATAATGTCCAGGGGGTTAAGTGATGTTACGAAACCACTTGCTATACGTTTTCATGTATTTTTTTCTCTCTCAAAGTAGAATCCTCTTAAGATAATCCCAATGGGTTAAAGTTTTTACATTGTGTAGAATTGTTGAACTGTCTACCTCCCTTCAGGCCAGATTAAATAACTACACCTTTATTTGATCTTTGCCGACACTAACCAATGTATA
This sequence comes from Cryptochiton stelleri, assembly GCA_031471745.1. NCBI lineage: Eukaryota > Metazoa > Mollusca > Polyplacophora > Chitonida > Mopaliidae > Cryptochiton > Cryptochiton stelleri. Next base: position 2,505 of record JAUELC010006351.1, read on the forward strand.
TGCTTATGTAAATTGACCGACATCTGGAACATCTATCAACCCTAAAGATCTAATAAGTGTAAATGGCTCACCAAACAAGCATGCAGTTAAATAGCTAAAGTATATTCCTAAAACGTTAAAAAACAGGATCGCTTCCATATACGGATGTCACGAAAACCATTATCTCATACAGATACGGAGAGACGGATTGGCACAAGCTAAGACAACATTACGTGTTTTCGAGTTTGGATCTAGCCCGAGCAAACGATAGCTGTGGGCGTAAGAGGGTTTAGGCTTACACATAATCCTTAAGAACTGAAATGTTCTCTCTTTTTTGGACGACCGTATTTCCATAAGTCTAATACGAATAATATGTTACATTCCTCATGAATAGGCCTTCGAAACATAATCCCAAGCCATATACTGTCACTACTAGAACAATACATTTTTAACAGATTATTTAAAATGTCCAATGAATTAAACATTTGATATAGATCATTAGATATATTTTGACTGGACGATATAAAACTGTGTTTCCCCATATCAATTCTGTGTTGCAAAGGATGGGTGTGTGGTTGCCTCTATTAAAATAAATCACTCATATTGAAAGAAAATTTCAATAGAAACACAACTGCACCCCATATTGAAATAATACTTCAATGTAAGTCGCAATTGCAAACATTGGTCTCTGAACCTTTCGCCAACACAATCAATTTTTCTCTGAAGTAATTCCAGAGTCGTTAAAATCAACAAAAATCACTTCTAGCTTCAAAACTGGAGATCCATATATTTTTTCCAGTTATTGTCCAATATCGATCCTACCTTCGTAAAGTAAATTGTTTAAAAAAAATATCTGTCAAATACAGCATTTAATCAAAGGCTTTTGACCTGAACATTCTTTTGTTTTGTTTTTTTCCCGGAGGGGGGGGGGGGGAGCCCCCCTCTATACAATCTCTCACTTTTTCCGATTCAAATGAAACTTATCTCAATGAAACTTCAATCTATTGCCCTTTTTTAGTAAAAATAAAGAACTGACGATAACATTTTAAAATCTTGTCGGATTACACTGGTACTTGGAGTAATTAATCTGCTATCTACTGTGCATCTTTTGGATAAAGCAATTGAAACATCTGTCTCCACGTTGGTAACGTCAGCATTTTCTAGCGTCATTTTTTTAAACAAAATATATTTAGTTTTCTTGTCAGATTTAAATTAAAACTTGGCACAATCAGTCTTCAAACAATACTGGATCTTATATTGTATCAAAATTAGAAACATGGATGACATTACACGTCAAATTGAAACAAAATGCCACAATAGATTATACATACAGGATTGGCTGGGGGCAGCGTCTAATATTATTTCAATAGGGGTTTAGAATGAACATATTGAAACAATAAGGAATATCGAAGTAAAATTTTAATAGGGATTTATTTTGCAATTTTACGTTAACGCTCAACTACAGTTTCGAGCGTGAATACCAATCTGAGAGGTTAATAAACTGCAAACAAGAACATTGTGGATACATTAATATTGCGCAGAGAGTTGTAAAATCTATCTTCTATGATGTGGCTAGGGTAAATTAAATTGCTTACATACCTTAATATGTTCCCTGGAATTGTATTTAAAGACAATTATTAGATTTAATAAATTTTCACTGGATTCTACAGAGTATGCACTTACTTGGATAGATATTACTTTCTTATTCCAATAAAGTATTGTACAGGACGGCGCAAATAACAACAAATTGTCACACAGGGAATATTAATGTATTGATGCAATTGATATTTGGGTATTGCGTTATTATTTAGAACTCAGAGCTCACAAAATTTAACAATCAATAATTCAGCATGGCTGGTTTGTATACGCATTTATTGGTCTGGCTGTCAGAGCTTTAGACAAATGGACGGTTTTTATTTTACATTAACTTTAATGTTAACGTTTTTATCTATAACTCATGTCCGAATTTCGGTAAGACGAAAAGCTCAGGTAGGTATTATTATCAACCTTTCAGAAGTATGTGCTGACAATTATGTCGAAGACCGATGCATCAAACGTCAAACCACGGCCATGGGCAGCTGAAAGGAGTTGGGAATGAAAACAAAGCATGTTAAGACCCAAGTACACAATCCTTGGAGAGAAAAAACGTTCAACATTGTCCAATAAAAACCAGATAACATCAGCGATAATCATCGGCTTGACAATATCACGTTTTGGGGAGCTCTGTGATTGGTCCTCTAGACAAACCAATCGACGCCCTTTCGAATAGGATTATGTCAGATCTAAATGCGACAACACAATACCGGGGAAGTAATTTACATCGGGTGTTAATCAGATGGAGTTAGAATTGATGACAAATGTAAGTCATAATGATTTAGTCCATAATAATCATAACATACAATCCAGAACAGAAACTTTTTTTAAAATCCATCTTTAAAATATATCAATCAGCTATTTGCAAAAATGAACAATTTTAAATTGTATTGATTACACTCTTATTATAGAAAATCTCTACTTGAAAATAATCTATATATAAAAAGGAAGAAATTGTTGTGAAAAGAAAGCGTAGAAACTGTCAGTAGAAGAACACAATCATCTGTGTGTTTTTGTTTAGTTTAAGAAATGGAATACAAATTGTCTAAAAAAAACTGGGTGAATCTTGTTTTTGTTAATTTGTTTCGAAGGCCGCTATATGAATAAACCATTGAATGTATTTTAAAAAAAGTGGATGATTATTGTGAGAACAATTTGTATTACATTGGTTTCCACGAAGTGATATTGTTAATTAAGGGATTGTATTCAGGTAATATCTTCGACGTTTGGTCTAACAGTGGCTTTTATCGTCATTCAGTTGTACACAGTCCTTTCTTCTTTTTAAAACTACTTGATATGGACTACCTACTGAGGATCTACTTTGTTTTCTTTTAACGTTTGAACTGTTGGTTATATTTTGGTTTAGCCTATCATTTATTTACTTACGTTTACGGTTGGAACGTTAACATGCCAATGCACGATTTATTCCTTCTTTCCTTTCAATATATAAATTGGTCAGTTCAGATCCTAAAAGCTCTTTCTAACTGGGTTTGTTATCATTTGTATCAACACTTGATAGTTCTTCTACTGGATCAATCGATCATCTAATACTGTAGTACAACAAGCGGATGAACTTCCAATGTATGCCTTTCTTTAATTCCAAGTGTTCCAGATCAATTCAAATCTAGGAACACAGCTGTTGACCCTTACTGTATGAGAGGTGAGTTGGTTGCTGTGACTTCTTCCCCCTGTTTCCACCAAACTCTGACGACCCAAAGTGGTTATTTGTGTGAAGTTCCATTGAGTATGACACCAAGCAAAGACATCAATTAAAAATTTACATTTACCAAAAAAAGACATTTCGGGAATTGTGGGGGTTATTGTCTGAATGGATGTTCTGTGGACAATAGTTGTAGTTGATTTAGACAACAGGTGCATTTATGTCACCCACTTTTGTCGACAAAAGCCGACATAACTGATAATGGTTGGAGGCGGAGAGCGGCAATCATATGTGACGTATTGGATCTGTGATCAGTTAAAGACATGTCTTAAGCTATTTACAAAAATAAATGGGGGCAGAATTAATCGGTACAGGCAAGTGACAGAAATTAAATCAACATCTTCCTTGACAGGAAACGACATTACACAATTAGCTTAAGCCGCATTTATCAATTCCCTCTGTCCAAGACTTTTTATATTCCCCCTTTTTAATTTTATTTTTTTTAATCGCAGTTTTTACATTTCTTTTGGCGTTAAGATTTTCAACCATCTTACATTTGTTTTGTCTAAACATTTACCTCAGCTGTCAACTGAAGTGTAAAAGAAAACCGTTACCTTTAACTATCCGATAATCTTCTTTTCTGTTCGCTGATGTACTTTTTAGAAAAATTTGTCACTGGTCAGAGTTCACTTCATTCATGTTAACCAATTTTCATCCCCGCATCCTTACTCTACTTGACTTTCCATTAACCCTAAGCTCTGATTTTATTACATATGTAACAAGTTAGTCTGCTATTCGGTTTTGCTTGCAAGCTTTTCGGCGGGGACAAATCATTATTTCATTGGGTATTATTTTATGGTCTTTACGGCAAATATATTGACTGTTGAAAGCTGAAATGTAACACATAGCACATTTAAAGCTGCTCTGTAATATTAAGTCATTTATAATAAACTTCCGCTAGAAGGTGTGGCGAGGAAGGGACGAAATAACAACAAAAGAGGGAAGTCCGTTTGTATCACACTTCGAAGAACTTATCGACGATAAAGCCCAACTCAAGGAGCATCAATTCTTCTTGTCCTCGCTCAGTATTTTCCCGCTCTTTGTGCCGGGGATATTCTAAGTGTTGCACTTTTAAAGATGTTATTGACTATACGTATCAGAGGCAACACGGGGCCGATCTGTTTGTGGCGTCTATAGCACTGTAAATTGCACACTTTGTCTTATAGCAATATGCAATATTTCCTGTGATTGTCTTCTTTTATTTTATCAGTGTTTGTTACCAATGGCGTGGTTTCCTTGGGCTGGCACGCCGTCATATAAGTTAAATAATCGTAAGTACGACGCAAAGCCCGCATCAAACATTACTTAGCACTGGAAGAACATTAATTGTCGAACAAAGTAAAACACTTCACATTGTGTGGTTTGTGTTAGTATGGCTACGCTATAATTACTGTTGGAGTACACCGCCGTCATATAAGTTAACTACCCTTGAGCACGGCGTTAAACACCAATCAATCAATCAACCGAATCAAACAAACAAACATGTATAAGACTTTGAACACAGCTAATTCAGAGACTACATTATAGCGAAAACAGAGAACTTCACTCGCAGTACTTGTGCATTACACACCACTCATCAGTGATTTTTTTCACAGACAACTTTCACATTGTATATTGGTATTGGATACTTATCTTAATGTCCTACCCTCTTCACGTTGAATTGGAATTATGGTAGCATTGTGTTCTAATTCGCAAGCTCAAACGAACACAAATCATTTATCATTTCAGCAGTCACAGTTTATTTACAGAGCATGTCCAAGGTGTGACGCCCAGTCGCGATGACACAAAAAGAAGCAATGTAAAATGAACGAAATATTGAAAATCGACAACCGAGTACATTAGAATGAAAAGGGGCAACCATCATAGACCCGGAGCACCGCCCAGGAAAAACCAGATCGAAAACCCAAGGGGAAAAACTCTGGAAACCTGTGTCCGTGGCAATTAAAGTGGATGTGCACAGAGTCTCCGGTCAGAGTGTCGGCATCTTACTCTCCCTAGAAACAATTACAATATTATCCATCAAGAAGTGGACTACATAGAACTCTACCTCAAAGCATTTGACCTGTCAAAACATGAAAAAAAATAAATGAAATTTTTTTCTGCACTAATACATGTACAGCGCGGCGAGATGGTTACTGGACTTCGATACAGAACTGACCACTGAACTGGTTTAAATACCTTCAAGCTACCTAGCAATTGCATAATAATTCCTTCTGACCCCCCTGTATGCTAACCATGCATTAGAATAACAAATATAAAATTCGCTAAACCAGTCTTCGCTTTTATGGTTTCAATGTCATAAACGTGTGCCTACACCAATGGTAAATGTGTATTGTGTTCTAATTCGCAAGCTCAAACGAACACAAATCATTTATCATTTCAGCAGTCACAGTTTATTTACATAGCATGTCCAGGGTGTGACGCCCAGTCGCGCTGTACACAAAAAGAAGCAATGTCAAATGAACAAAATATTGAAAATCGACAACCGAGTATATATGAATGGAATGGGGCAACCATCATAGACCCGGAGCACCACCCAGGAAAAACCAGATCGGAAACCCAAGGGGAAAAACTCTGGAAACCTGTGTCTGTGGCAATTAAAGTAGATGTGCCCAGTCTCCGGTCAGAGTGTCGGCATCTCACTCTCCCTAGAAACAATTACAATCGTATCCATAAAGATCAAGTGGACTATATAGAAGAACTCTACCTCATAGCTTTTGACCTGTCAAAACATAAAGAAATATGAAAATTTATTCTGCACTTATACATGCACGGCGCGGCGAGAGTTTTACTTGACTTCGATACAGAACTGACCACTGGTTTAAATACCTTCAAGCTACCTAGCAATTGCATAAGAATTCCTTCTGACCCCCCTGTATGCTAACCATGCATTAGAATAACAAATATAAAACCTGCTACACCAGTCTTCGCTCTTAAGGTTTCCATGTCATAAACGTGTGCCTACACCAATGATAAATGTGTAATGTATAATGGGAACAACCCCTAATCCAATACAATTGCCTTCAGTCATATTGTTCACATATATATCAGGTAATTAATGCATTTAGCACTTGGCAGATATCAAACCATAATATCATTTAAAAACAGATAGGCTTGCTTATTTGGTCAGACCTTTTGAGCCTCTATACAAATGGTGGGGTGGAATGGGTGGGGGATTTGTGTGGCATGTGGGTCTCCCCCACCATGCTAGGGCCCAACAGATGGGGGAGGGGATATATTTTCGCCCCCCCACTAGATTTTCTCATCCTAAATAATGATGTGATATATTCATTCTACTGACTTTTCCTCCCTTTTATGGACATGATCTGATGATTGCTTACTTTTAGCTGATTCTGATAAATTTGTAATTCGAATCAATTTTGGAGGTTACACAATTAATATATATTCTCATATTGTTGGGCCCTCTGGTTAAGGGCAGCATGTTTCGAGCATAATCATGCTGTCTACACTTAGCACTAGAGGAACATTAATTTTCCAACAGAGCTAAACACTAAAACATTTTATGGTTTGTGTTAGTGTGGTTATTTACTGTTGGAGTAAACGGCCGTCATTTACGTGAAATACCCTTGAGTACGTCTCGATCAAGCAATCAATCAATCACATCGCTGGTCTATGAATTTTTTTTTAACTGCAATAATAACGTAAAACATGCAGAAAGGTTTAAAATGTAATCAACACGTTCAAGAAAACTTTGGAATTCTCTTTTTTGCGATGGAATGGTTAAATACTAAGCATACCGATATGGATCTAAATTTCAATGCTCAAAATAGCTGAAATCGCTTCTCCGGGCTTCCTGACGTTAGGGGTTGGAGGGAGCTTTCTGTTACCCTGGTGCTCTTAGAGCTAAGGGTCAACACGAAGTCGATCTGTTTGTGGCATCCTGTTATGTCCTGTGGTTGTCATGTATCTTGTCATTGTTTGTTGTCAGTGGCGTGGAGGTGGTTTCCTTCACCCATTAGGCTGGCAAGCTGTCATATGAGTGAAATAACCGTAGGTTTGGTGTAAAACCCAATCAAAGATATCCTGGCCTCAGGAGTTTTTTTTAGTATTAACTCTAACCCGGAACTAAAATTTCACATTTTGTCATACGTGACGGACTTGCCCTAAAACTTAGATAACCCTAATACTAGCCTCTTGATTTTTAGTTGCAATGGCATGTTACAGACCTGTGACAGACCAATTCTATAGTTAGACATGACCTTATTTATGCAGGTGATTTACATGTAGCTCACTTCTTAAACAGATTAATTAGTGAATATAATCATTATTCAATATAAAGTATGGAACAGTCAACACCGCCACAAATTAACGTGAGTACACGGAGATAAGGGTTTTTTTTTAATTAAACTGATTACTGTTTTCAAAAACGTTTAAGAAATATGTTAATAATGAATTTAAATAAGATTTAATTGTTATTAAGTTGTTTTAGAGCTAGAGGCAAATACGTATTTTCTTTGAGCTTCTTCACAGTCAACAGAGATATGATATGGTACCAGTTCAAAACTTTAAAAGACAATCCCAATAATTCACGGTGAAAAATCCTGTGACAAGCCTTGGTAGGCAATTTATGTCACGGTGTAGGTCACGGTGCCATTCTTCTCTTGCTGGCTGTGTTATTATGTTATTTCTGCCAAACTCTCCCACAACTGTCTGGTGAAGCGTTAGAATTGGTTTAATTCGATGTAAGTGACCTACAATTTCTAAATTTTTAAGGTTTATCCACGACGCAGGGTCAGTGACTCAGTGAGTCAGTGACATCAGAGCTACCCTAAATCACCTAAAATTTTGACAGTAAAATTACTACTTTTGAAGCTGTGTAAAGGAGGTGGCAAAAATTACTGGCAGTCAGATGACAGTTGGCAGTTAGGTAGAATCAGGATTTTACAGAAAACATAAATTTACATTTGTTTACATGCTATAATACTTTCACAACTTGCAAAACGGTCATAGTGATTCGTGGTTGAAATTTGAGGTGATTTACAGTTTCTGGGAGGGTAAAGCAAGCAAAGGATTGGATGTTTTTCACAACCAAACTAAATATCCCATTTTGTGGAGAACATAGATTCAATGAATATTTGTGTAAATTTATAATGGTGATTGAATAAAGCTGTGTATTTTACAATGTTGTTGTTTATACTTTACAGGATTGTACTTAACTGTGCAGTATGGAGGCCGAGGAAAAAGAAGAGGAAATGGTTATTCATGAATTACAACTGGCCCCAGGGGAGGTAATGCCTGTCCAAGATGGAGAAGAAACTGTAACAATAAATCTGGAAGATGCTACTCAGATTATCCTTCAAGGAGAAGGCTGTCAGACCTCTATGCAAGGTGCAGTTGAGATATCACCAGGGACATACCAAATTCTTACCCATGATGCAATCCAGCTCAGTGAAGAGATGGGTGAAGGTGTAGAAGATGGTGTTACTCAAATCGAAGTTCCATTTGAAGTTTTACAAGAAGCTGTTGAGATGCTTCAAGGCCAGGATATTGAAGGGGACGCAGTTGAAGCAGCTATTGCTAGTATTGCTGCACGTCATATGGCAGCAGCCAGAGCTCAAGCATCCAATGAATCTGAAGGTGTCGCAGAAATAATGGACATTGATCAGAGTGCTAATGGCACTTTAAATGATGAGTTTATTGAATCGGCCGTTCAAGATAAATCTCTACCTGATACCTCTGCATTAGAGGCTCTGACTGCAGACGAGGGTGAAACACCAGAAATCATTACAGTTAGTGATTCAGGGCCAGCCACTGCCTTGTTAACAAACAATATAACCAGCATGGCTGACTCAGGAATATTTATTAAACAGGGGAAAATCTCTAAACCCAAAGAAATGGTGTCATTATTACAAACAAAAAAACATAGAATAATAGGGACTCCTTCAAGTTCAGTGGGAAATGTTTCACATAGTTCTTCAAGTCATCATGATACGCCAATTACATCTGTGTATCAATCTGATTTTTCATCAAACTTAACATTGACTACAACTTCGGTTACAAATTCGGTTAATACCATTTCCGAACTTCAAAACAAAAATCAATTAATCACACTCATTCCCTCAGAGGATTCAAATTCACAAGAAAACCTCATGTCAGAAAATTTAAATTCACAGACGTCTCAAGAAACAAATTCTCAGCCAGAGGATAATAGCATGCCAATTTTACAAAGAGATATAAGTGGTGAGAATAAGGAACCCACCCCAATGGACCCTCCACAGATAAACCTACCAGCTCCAATAGAGCCTCCTCAACTCGAGCAACCCACCCACCAGCCTGATTTAAAAGAACCCATTTTTCTTGAAGAAAATATGGAAGTTACAGTAGGGAAGAAGAAATGTGTTCTTTTGCCACATCCTGACACTGGACAATTGTGTGCTTACCCTCTTATCCCTATTGGAGGTAGGCAGTTAGGAACAAATGTTTTATAAGGCTGTCTCCTATTTTTTATACGCCCGTCATATGACTGGATGTATATTGGTATGGGTTTGTCCGTCCGTCTTGCTGGCTGCCAGGCTGACTGACTGGCTGGCTGGCTGGCTGCCCGTTCGCCTACTTTTTGGTTTCCGGCCATTACCTTGAAAATCTCTTATCAGATTCTAATCAAACTTGGTGTGAATATTCCATGTAGCACAATGTCCCATGGGATTGAGTTTGGCATACATGTATGTCCAAGTGTAAATTTGGTTTTCAGCTGTTTACTTGAAATCCGATTATAAGATACTTATCAAGATGGCGCATGGGTGAGTTTGGTGTGTGTATGCCTTGTCCGTCAGACTGTCTGTGTGTCTGTCCGTCCCCTTTTTGGTTTCTGACAGTTAACTTGAAAATCTCTTATCGGACTCTGATAACAGTTGGTAGGAATATTCCATGTGGCAAGATGTTGCATGGAATTAAGTTTGGCATATGTCCGCCAACAGTTGGCACCACCTGATGACAAAGTCAAAATTTCGTTTTCAGCTGATAACTTAAAATCAAAGGATTGAGTTTGGCTTATGTCCAAGTGTAAATTTGGTTTTCAGCTGTTAACTTGAAATCCGATTATCAGATCCTTATCAGACTTGATAAAAGTTTTCCATGTGGCAAGATGTTGCATGGGTGAGTTTGATATGTGTACATGTCCATCTGTCTGTCTGTCTATCCATCCCCTTTTTGGTTTCTGGCCATTAACTTGAAAATCACTTATCGAACTGTGATAACAGTTGGTAGGAATATTCCATGTAGCAAGATGTTGCAGGGGATTGAATTTGGCATGCGTATGCATTTAGGTGGCACCACCTGGTGACAGTCTTAATTTGGTTTCTAAGCTCCGGTAACTTGAAATCCGATGATCGGATTCTTATCAAACTTGGTAAAAGTATTCTATGATGTCGCATGAGATTGAGTTTGGTGTGTGTGTATGCCTACTAGTGGCGCCATCTTGTGTCTACTTTAGAATAATCTTTGTATCCAGTAGTTAACTTGAAAACTACTCATCAGGGTTTGAAATAAGGGAAAATATTTTGATTGTTTATTTGGAAAACAAGTTGTAAATTTGATCAGTTGTTCCTATTTAACATAGAAAAGTCACCAATTTTTGATCAGTTGTTGTCACAATTTGATCGGTAATCACTGATCACCGGCCCT
>JAUELC010006462.1:0-13436 GCA_031471745.1 Cryptochiton stelleri
AACACCGAATCATGATCGAATGATCAAAAAATGATATCCTGAGTGTCTTCAAATGTTTAACCTGAGAATTAAATGAGTATTTGTGTGTTTGTTTGATTGGGGTTTTACGTCGTACTTTCACTCACCTGGCGGTCAGCCAGACCAATGGGTGAAAGAAACCACCCTCGACGCCACTGGCAACAAACAATGACAAGATACAAGACAACAACAGGACATGGTGCAATAAGATAAAGTGGGCATATTCACAATGCTAGACGCCACAAAGATATCGGATTTGTGTTGTTTAATTGTATGGTTGACTCTACATGCCACATCGTTTGTGTGTCCATTTACTATTATTCACTAAATACTCACCAATATCCTTGATAATACTTGTTTGTCATGGCATAATTGACACTGTTTTTGTGGTAATTTTAATAGATATTTGCTGAGTAAATGTATTTTTTATGGATGCGCCTCTTATAATGCATGATATGTCCACCATACAGTTACATGCTTAATGTTAATGTCACAATATACTCTACACGGTGTTTCCACTGAGAAATCATATTTAGGGTTTCTTCTCTTTTAAGGGTATCCCAGAAAACCGGAATTAAATGGTTTAAAGGTATACTATGAATATGTCTTTATCATTGAATGTTTGTAACATATGCTCTACATATGCTTTATTCACAGTGTGGTTTCAAAAAGTGCTATCAACAATGTTGTTACATGAAATGAGCCTTAACGAATCTGATGCAGAACTTTGGAATGTGCCTTATTTTTGTCCCGATTCATGTCAACAAACACAACACACACTTCACACGTATTGTAAAAAAATCTATCAAACAAAAGGATCGTTGTAAAGTTTAAATTCACATAATTCAACGCATTTAACTACCAATATGTTGTTAATAGCCATGGTCTTTCTTGAAGTTTAAGTTGTGAACAAATTTCATTAATGAACTGTGTTTCTTTAATAAGCGTTCAACGCCGTACTCAAAGGTATTGGCCATGGTTATTTCACTTATATGAAGGCGGTGTTCATCGACAGAAAAGAGCTGCATTTACACAAAAACTGTGAAGTGTTACGCTCTCTTGGAAAATTAATGTTCCTCCAGTGCTACTAGCAGCATGTTGTACTTAAAACACAGCGCCCTGAGTCAAGTATCCAATTTCACTCAAATTGGAAAATATTGCAATATCTCTTGAAATCTGCCAGTGAAATAATAGTGTACGTACTATTAACTGATTTTCCAGACATGGACAATATCACAACGGACTGTTAAATTTGTAGGAGATTAAAACGACATGGCAAATCATTCACATATTAATACATTAGACTATCCAAAAGCACACAAGCAAAAGCAGAAGGACACAACATGATATTGGAGCACCACATTTGGCAGTTCAATTGTCTTCACTCTTCAGGTATTATCCAATAATCTTTATAACCAATATTTCCAAACGTGGGGTCATATTTTTATCATCTAAGCCGAAGAGTATAGAGAAGCAAAACCGGATTAAGAGTGTGCAGGCCCACCTGGTTTTACAGGCACTGTTTGGCCGCCAGTAATATTTTACAAAATTGAGAAAACCCAAATAACTTTTCACCTAATCTCTGTCTTGAATTATATCACCGAAGAACGATCCATAGATTAAAGGATTTTATCTGGGTAGCAGATCCACGTGTCCAGCATCAGCAAGTATTAACAAAACCGTGTTGATAGCTTTGATGCATTCCCAAGTTTGTCGGCAACATTTCAAAATAAAGTGGTTATTGGGAAAGAGTTCCATATACGAAGTTCATTTGACACCCTGTATACAAACTTTATGACACTGGTCTGAGAAATTGTAAGTGTCTTTTATGAAAACACTTGTATTTTCTCACTGCCGAAATTGACTTCGAGGACATGTTATAACGGGCTCGACATTACTGTAAAGTATTGACATGGAACAGTGACTTGACACAAGACTAGTATTCACGACGTCACGACTGGACAAAGGATGCTGGGATATAATCAAAGATGGATGACCAACAATGTGATTTCTCATTATCGTGATTCGTATAATTATGGAAATAAACCAGACATAACTGTTAATCCTGAATCGGAAATATCGTCCTGTGGAGTTATCTGAACCTTAAATGTGTGTAGCGACCGTTACAATGTAATTGCTTTCTCTGGGCTGGTAAATCATTATAGTGAGCTTCATATATGAAACTTGTTCCCGTTATTATAACAAAACATGGTATAGGCCTACTCACCGTTCATGTTCTTTAATTTATAACATGGTAACACAACCCTAGTCAGCCTGGAAGATCATTATTAATCCTTGCAAGTGCCCCTAAATTATGCTCATGATTATTATGAGTTTATTCATTGTAGGAAGGTTTAGACATTGGCATGATTGGGCCCATGACATGACATGGACAACAACAACGACAGAGTTTGAGTTTTGTTTATATCGAAATTTACATTATGAAGTTTTAAAGGTAGTATACACCATTTGCAGATATCGAAAAAATTTACTACCGAATTATTAAGAAATATCTTACTTATTTAAAAGTAAATAATGATTGTAGGCATCCAGCAAAATAAGGGCCCTAGATATCCTGTAATTGTTCCAAAAAATTGAATTGTATAAACCAAAATTCATTCTCGCCGTCCGGCGAGCGCGAAAAAACAAAGATAACATAAGAATAACTGCTCGACGCCGGTGGAAAACAAACGCTGTTTTTCATGCTTTTCTCGGCATCCATGAATGTAAAAATTCGGACAGGTCAGTTAAACGATATTTACTATAAAATACAACCCCCCAAATCCACCCATTCCTGATAATTCAACAAATTACCAATGGTGTATACTACCTTTAAATAAACATAATGGGCCGTCATTGGGGTCATTTTGTGTAACATTAACACCTACAAATGTAATTTACAACCCACCCTCCTCAAATCAGGTATTTTTTTTTTTTTACGGTTATTTTGGGTGAAAAGGCCAAAATGTCAAGTTTTAGCCAGCTATTTTGGGGCGTCTCCAGACGTTTCTCGTAAAGGTTTTGTAGACTTTATACAGTAATTTTTGAGCATTTGAAATAGCTAGAACTGCAGTGGGCTTGTTCGCAGAAATTTCACTCGAATGGTGATTGGTGGCCAGCATTTTCACAAAAGTTTAACCTTTGGCTTTTTCACCCAAAATAAATCCTTATAAAAGAAATTTGAACTAGATGTACAGTACATGTACACCCAAAGCAAATCCTGCTTGTTTTTTTTTTTTTTTTTTTTAAAAAGAAGAAATTGGTTGATGCACATGGTCATAAATTCCAATGTAATAGGGGTATAGTCAAGTTTTATAGTACTACAATTAAAGGGCAACCTCTTTCAAACAAAACCAAAATTATCCAGATCCAGAACAATAGGTGACGTCTTAATGACGTCATCAAAAATGACACTTCAATTACTTAACCCTAATTACTTGTCCTTCGGATGGGACGTAAAATAAGTCCAGAAGATTACCTCCATCGGATGGGCATAGTGACTTTGCAACGACAACATGTGAAATGCACCGGTGAGATTAGAGATTGAAATGTGTAGATGATGATTGTCCATTTTTCTTTGTGCAAAGGCGTTTGGACAAATTGGTCACTCTGCCCATAATTAGAGGTAATCTCCTGGACTGAATAAGTGGTCCCGTGTATCGGAAATGGCGGTGCACGTTAAAGAACACTGCAGGCACACTTTTCGGTCAAAGAGAAGGGATTATCCCGGTGTTGCTGGTGTAATCCATCATATTTTAACATGTATACATATGTATACATGTTAAATTGAACTTTTTACTCAACTTCATTATGCGTGTTAATTTAAACCAATGTAGTCTTCAACATATCTAGACCCAAAATGTGAACATGTACCACGAACGGGCTGTAAAGTTTGTATTTTGCATTATTCAGGTGAATGTAATTTTGGAAACGGTATACTGAAAGGGTACCTGAAATTCAAAACGTTAATATGGCTAGTGATACGCTTCAATAGCGCTGAATACTTAACTGCCAAAACTGCATATTTGTTGTTTGCTCATTAACCCTCTGTCAAGCCGAGGGGCTTATCTGTGAGGCAAGTTTTCATACTTTTGTGTATTTCACTAAAAAATTGTTGAGCCAATTCTGTTTTTTTTTTCCTTTCTTTTCTAACTCATACCCCACCTATACAGGCTGTAAAAGCATGTTTGACACAGAGTTCGTGTCAAACATACGACATCTTTGGGCCAATTCTGCTGAATTTGTTTCCTAACTACCCTTGTTTCCCACCTGTAAATTTATGTTTGACACAGAGTTCGTTCACTCCTGTGAACTCAGTTCTATACATATTACACACATGCCTCTCTCATGAGCACCCAAGTGCAACCGCGTGAATTATTTGGGTCGGTGTCTCGGAGGGTTGACGTGACCCTAAAATGAAAAGCAATAGGCACCGTGCCCCCGCCCACAAAAGATGACGTTGCGGCAAGAACATAGCGTGGCTATACCATGCGCAGCCTAGCTGTTTGACGATCGATTGCGACATGCGTGCGAGTGTGTTTGTGTATATAGCCATGCTATGTTCTTACCGTGACGTCATCTTTTGTGGGCAAGGACACGGTGCATATTGCTTTTCATGTTACAGTCACGATTAATGAGCAAACATAAACAAATATCTGACGTTTTTGTAGTTGTTAAGTATTTAGCGTTATTAGAGCGTAGATTTCATCATATTAGAGTTTTGAATTTCAGGTACCCTTTAATCAGCTTTGCACGCTATGGTGTTCTAAGTTGTGTCAGATTTGTACGGATTTCTAAACGGATTGTCGTGAAAAAGCATGTATTCGGAAATTTTTTAAAAGGATGCTCAATGAAATTCTCAAAACTAAAAGAATAAACGACCACTTTAGAATTAAAAAAAAATAAGAAATTGACAACCGACTTATTTGTCAAGGTTTGGTCCCTTCTGCCTAATAACATCTGCCACTTTAAAGCCCATTCGTGGTGGACGGTCACAAACAATAAACACTACGGTATAAGAGTGATGGCTTGGACACGGTGATAGTGAACCTACAGCTTAATTATTTTGATGAATGTCACAGTAAATTTAAGTAATTGTTTCCATTCCACAGTTTATTTACCAGGAATGGCTTATTTACTATTGTCATGGCGAACCTACAGCCTAATTAATTTGATGAATGTCGCAGTAAATTTGAGTAATTTTTTCCATCCCAAAGTTTATTTACCAGAAATGCGGTACAATTAACCTGGCTGTCTTTCCAAGGTGCCCCCCCCCCAAAAAAAATAAAACCAAAAAACTACATATTAGTTTAGGACAAACAAAATAAATGGTAACGGCTTAAAAAAAAACACTCCGTAGGTAGGCAGTGAAATATTGAGTTTGTCTGGTGTTTTCCATTTCAGTCCAGTTGCAAGTGTGAAAAATGATTATGTTCCGAGAAGATATTTGAAATGAGTGTTCATTTTAACAGTATGAACTAGTCAAAGGTCCATAAAGAGTCCGAAAATCATCATCCAGGTCTGTCGGGTTACTGTAAACACAATTTGTTGTGGGGTTGGCCTTTTAATTTGAGGATATTTGTATTATTTATAATAAAATATGTATTGTCTGGTCTGTACATCGTTATACAGGTCACTACCATAAATAATAAACTTTGTCCATTTTATGCAAATGTCTATTTGTCATACAAAGCTTGATACATACATGTGACACAGCACCTGGCCACTAAATGAGTGTGTAAAATCACCTTTTGCTATTCTCGAATTTCAAGCACAATTGTGACGGTCCTATAGAGAATTGCAATTTTGCATTGTAGTACTGTACATGTATTGCCATGCACCTTTGAACTGTACATGTAACCAAGTTTGTCAATTTTAACTTTATCGCAACATCGGTTGCCGCAATGTTTTCTTTTTGGGAAAACCCTGGTACGCTCTGCCTAGTTCACAAAGTTTGATGTTTTAATGCAATGAAGAGTAATTTTTTGTGAATGTCAATATCCACACATATTAATAGGACATTTGAATATACAAGAGTTCCTTCCAACCAATTTAGTGAGGCCGATATACAAAACTGAACAGGTCATTTTTAGAGTATTTCTCTGTGTTTAATTATGGTACATCCAATATTGTTTATAATGGCCCATTAAAAATCAAGTTACTAAGTAAATTGCTTCTCTCCAAACTGTAACACATGTAAACTTGCAATTGATCCTAGCATTATTAATATGGAATTAAATGTAAGAATCTAATAAAGAAACACATATTAAAATGTTAAATGTACACATGAATGACAACAGACAGTTCCTTTATTTTATTTGCTTACATACTGCGGTTAAAACAATTACATGTATGTAATTGCTCGAGCACCCCCCCCCCCCCCAACCCAACCCAAAAACAAACTAATAAATATGTCCTTTTTCTTGGTTTGAGCTCATTTGAAAAACCTCCAAGTATGGCAAATACCTAGTCAGCAACCACATAAGTAAGGAAATCCCATTTACATTGAAAATCGTAGCCAAAAAAAAGCGGTCTTGTTAACCCTATCAATCCCAAGACACATTTCATCACACATGCTTTGGTTCCCACAGTTGTAGGCATAGCATGTTCAGTTATTTACCAGGCACATTTTAGAAAACTTTCAGTGTATAGCGCCCTCATTAGACAATCTCATGAATGAGACTCAAAATGATAATTGTTCTGGTAATTAGATGTAGATTGTTTTGTTCAGCGGTGGTTCCTAAAACCCAAGTTACTAATGGAATTGACATACAACATTTTGCAACTTTCCCGCCAATTGTGGGAAAACATTTATGTTTCAGGCCCTGTCAAGTATATATAAAACTTTCACTAATCCTGCAACTGGGACTTTTGCTTGGGTAGGGGCAGAATTAGATGAAGTTATTTTTTTGAATGATTTCCCTTGGAACCCCAAAGTCATTCCTTGGAATGATTTATTATTGTTGCTCGAAGGTCAACCAGTTCATTTACCGGCACCCTAGACACACGACATCAAAATTGACAAAAACACGGAAATATTTTGTACTGCCAAGCAACCCTTAGTGTACATAACTGGTACCCATATCGATGAGCGTGAGATGGAAATGATGAACGTGAGATGGAAAACATACTGATTTTCACACCACATCCCACAAATTTACAAAATAGATCTAAAACCATGTGGTTATTGTTTCGCCCATTTTGTACTAGACAAAAAAAACCCCAATAATCCCGTTTATATAATATATAGGTGTTAATAACAATACAATTTCATAAGTTAAAGTGTAGGGTAGCAAAGTTATTCTGACAATTACAGTAGAATATACATGTAGATTGTTTTGGTCAGCGGCACTTCATAAATTCGAACTAACTACAAGTACTGGTTTTGTTTGCTATTTAGGAATGTTTGGGTAATTACTTAAACTTGACTACTACCACCCCCCCCCCCCAAAACAATGTTGAAAAGATTGTTCTTCAAAGGTTGGGTCGCCGGTGGGCACACAATCTTTTCAACATTGTTTTTTTGGGGGGGGGGCAGCTGGACCACAATCTAAAAATCTCCTAAATGTTGATCACAAACTGTGATACTTCTCAAAGCATGGCAGTACACACATTGGCTTTTTACACTTTTTACACATAGTACGAGTTTGCTTTCGCTTGGCTTTTGTACTACAAACGACACAGTTCTGCTTTTTGCCGGCCACACTTCTCCCAGGATAATGTTGACTCGAAAGACGTGACGCTTCATTGCCAAGGTGTGCTGGGCTTGAACGAAGAAGTCCCTCGATGACCTTCACCCGGAACTCCAAGCTAGTTAGTTTTTTGTTGCTCGGCAGGTAGTTAAAAAGGATAGTAGCGTTAAGCAAACTGATATCAAGGATATTTAGGAAAACGCGTTTCCACCATTTTAGGGATCTATGGTGGTGTGCATAGTACTGCCATAATTGGGCGGCTAAATCTGAACCACCCATAAACCTGTTATAATCCTGAACGACAGAAGGTTTGTGAATCTCACGAAGTCCGGTGGAACTGTTTTTGCAGCGAATTTCTTTTGTGTCCATACTGCAGTCGCCATAATTCGTCAGAAGTGTTACACGCTTTCTATCCTGCCAAACAATGCAGAGTTGCCCGGCTTTCGTGTAAAACTGGGGGTCATCGCCTTTCCGTATGGGAAACTTCTTGGGATTTGCAATCTCTGGAATCCCTTGTGATGTGTAGCGTACTGTTCCACGGGAACTAAATCCTAACTGCGATAATTTGTGTACGAGTGCAGGACTAGTATACCAATTATCCATAAAAACAATATGTCCTTTATGTTCTAGCCCTTTCAAAAGGTCGATGACTACTTGGCCTGATGCTGAAAGGTTACGTGGATGGTTCGTGGTAGCATACGCGATCAAAGGCGGACTGAATTGGTCTGACTTGGCCTTGGACCCGGTAAAAACCTGCCAATTACAACAATACCCAGTTTCGGATTCACATAATGAGAAGCATTTTAACCCCCATTTGGCAGCCTTGCGTGGCATGTATTGTTTGAAACCCAGTCGCCCTTTAAATTTTATCATAGTCTCGTCTGGTGAGAGGTTCCGTCCGGGTTTATAAATTTGACGAAACGAGGGCAATACGATGTCTAGCAGGGGGCGAACTTTAGACAGTTTGTCATCATCAGTGATAGTTTCATCAGCTCGATTGTTGGCAAGGTGGAAAAATCGCAGGATTGCGTCAAATCGGTTGCGGGACATGGTTGACGGATACACAGGGCTTCGCAGAACTTCTGACCTCGACCAGTGCATAGCATAGCGAGGCCTTTTGTTGATCCCCATACACAGAAGCAATGCCAAAAAACGCCTCATTTCTGGAACATTTGTTGGAGTCCAGGATGTATTTCCAGGCACGCTTTGATCGGCATATCGGTTCGTCTCGGTCACCATCAACTGCCAGACTGCATGGCAAAAAAAGAGTTCAAAGGTCTCCATCGGTGATAGTCCACTGAAATCTTGCGTAGGTCCAGCTTGTCCACTGAAATTCGCAGGTGGCCGATTATAGGAGCTTGTTTTATGCCATCCAGACCTGAAGTGAGAATATTAACATATTAAGAAATGTCAGAGGGCGCTATATTGATTGGAGAAACTTCTTCCTAATGGTACTAGACAGCAAAGGCATAGCGCATACAACAATCATGAGTTCAAAAATAGTTTAATTTGAATAACAAATTAAAGGATTAGTGTGCACGAAAATCAACATTTTAATATTATTTTTCTAATCAGAAAATGGGTCTTCAAAGAAACACTGCCCTCACACATTATTCAATGTGCTTGGGTAAGCACATTGATAAATGTGTGAGGGCGCTGTTTGTTTGAAGACTCATTTTCTGAATAGGATTTTTTTGTGCACACAGCCTGTTCTACTTGATGCACATTTCTGATTTATTGTAACTAGTGAAAGGGAGGCATTTTCCCTTTTTTTTGGGCGAAATACATCTAGAGCCAGGGTATATTGTTACATTAATATAAATTCCCAACAAGTGTAGGCTCACACAATGTACTGTTTATTCGCTTTATTCCTGTGTAACTAAATTCACGTTCTCGAGTCGTACTCAGTCTCATCATAGCATTTTACTACTTATAATTATTAGTAACCTCTTTACCTGAAATTCGGCTTGTCGGATGACTTTGACTTTGAGCAGGTAGCGACAAACTCTTCCGAATCGTCACTTTCTTCTGTGGTGGATGATAAGGAAGTCTCATCAGATATATCATTATCAGAACCGCTATCCGCGAATATTTCGTCAAGAATGTCGGATGGATCCGCCATTATGACTGGTTTTCTGTGACGAGCGTCTCTATTTGGTGAATCCTAATCCTATAATATTTCATACCCACGCGCGCAAGAGGACGCGCGCTCGGGGTCTCCGCCAATCAGAGGCCGATCTCCAAAGTGAGGGCGCTATTTACATTTCAGTTCAATGCGAAATGGCAATGTGCCATAAGGGCCCAATGGGAATGAAATCCGATTGTATTTGTGTGACTTAAAGTCACAATGGTAACGAGAGTGTATGCTTCAATGAGTCCATATGGCACTCTTGGGGTTGATAGGGTTATAATATGCATGATCGCGCGGTCCTATTGGTTGCCACCCGTGGCAACCAAATAAACAACGGTTCACCGTTTTCAGTGAAGAAAGAGTCTAAATTAAAAAAAACTCTTTTACCATTCGGTTTACCAAGTGGTAAACCGTCAGCACAATTTTCTTATGTAACAGAGAGAATCTGCGCGGATACGTCAATGTGAACCGAAAATATAGGAGCACCAGACTCGTATACAGGCTTGTGCGATGGATAATTGAAATTCCTGTAACAGGTGTAGTGCAATGAAGCTTATCCGCGAAAACCTATATTTATCTAGCGAACTCAAAATCGGTGTTCATTATCACCGTGTCTATGTCAGCCATCACATTGCCCATTCACACACCTTTTGAGGATGGCTAATAATTTAAATTCGCGCCAAGTGCGTAAAGTATACCTCATCACATTAAGTCAAGCGTCTCCAGACGTTTCTCGTCAAGGTTTTGTCGATACAGTTGTTCGGGCGTTTGAAATAGCCAGCACTGCAAGAGTGGTTCAGTGGGCTTGTTCGCAGGAATTTCACGCCAATGGTGGCCAGCATTTTCACCTTTCCGTCAAATTGGACAAAACGCAGCGATGGTTGCGAATTCGTAACTATTTAGCTCAACACGATGGACTCGCGGTCAATTTTTCGGCCCTCCACCACAACTATTATAGCGCATGGAAGTACGTGACAAAAACCGATTTAAATTATTTACAGTCACCGGGGCACCCAGATTTGGACAGTTCAATTGCACCGACTACTGACGCCGCATCGCAAGCCGTTGTTCAGATCTCACAAGAACCATTTATTGCCGATCCTGTCGGCAACGTAGGCGAATCGACGTCATCAGAAGGCAGAGGCAGAGGTAAGCGCCCCCCCAAACTGACTTCATTCGATGTCTCTCAACTGGTGGTCCAGAAAAACTTGAAAACGCGACTGGAGTTGGTGGCTTACGCAGATCGCCAAAAAGCGGAAGGGAAACTGGATCTTCTTCGTTTTATCGTCAATCGTGGAAAACGTGTGACCGAGGAAGCTATTCAGGTTAGTATAGAATATTTGTTTGATGTATTTATAGTTTTAAAAAGTCTTTTCGCATAGAAAACTGAGCAATATATATCGGCTACCCATTCTTTGAGGAATTAATTTGCCACGAGAGGGCGCCACGCACTGAAGTCATTATCTGTGAGCTGCGCCCTCATTGGTTTAAAGTATGCCGGCCGGCTGTTGCATACACGTACGTACACATGTAGTAGTGGTTTTGCCAACAAACACAGTTGTTTAATGTAATTGGGCACACTTTTTTATATTAATATGGCAGTGATTTGGTAAAGCGTTGTCACAAATGAAACGACAGTAACGTTAGTATTAGTAATATTCACCCGATTCCATGGTTTGTCTACATGTACGTGCCAACGGCATGGTCGTTGCATATGCAATGCATGCCATGATAGTAGTCGCACTGGCAGTATTGTTGTGTGGGTTAACGTGCTTTATTATTATATTAGTACAATTACTAGTATTAGTTCAAAGTGGCTATTTTTACGTGACCGTAACCCTACGTACTTCGCCTATTTTTACGCGAGTTCCTAAATTAACTAAAATTATTGGTTAATTATGCACCTAAATAATTTCATCTATAGGGTCTTTACTAGTTTTATTATAGAAAAAGGTATAACACTAGTAGTGTACATACGAAAAACTAGGGAGTGTATCAAAAAAAAAACTAGGGACTGTATCCATGGATTGTGGTAAATTATGGCTGTCAATTCCGTCGTTGGTCTTCATACGTTCCGCGCGTATTGAGTTTCCCCCGTTATATCCCCATTGAAACATGCATGGTTGTAACATGGATGCGCATGCGCTACCGGAACTCGCGTACAAATAGCCAGAGTACGTAGGATTACGGTCACGTAAAAATAGCCACGGCCTTATTAGTTTACTGTTAAAAAATGCATCATTTGGGAACACAGTAATTAAAGCAGTTTCAGAGCAATGCATTTATTTCATTTGCTTAATCAAACTTATTCCTTTTTTGTTGCCTTCAGGTCGGCTGGGAAATAGCGCACTCTCAAGAAACGCTTCAAAGATCTACAATGACCAGAACGGAAGTACTACTCGATGTTGCCCAACACCCAGAAAAATGTGTATGCAACGGTCAGTGGCTACAATGTGCACTCGAAATTTTGGTAAATAATGGAATTGACATACAACATTTTGCAACTAGTGTCTATTTATTGTTGTTGAATGGAAGGGGAAAATATCGAAACCTTATGATTACCGGCCCAGCCAATTGTGGAAAAACATTTATGTTTCAGGCCCTGTCAAGTATATATAAAACATTCACTAATCCTGCAACTGGGACTTTTGCTTGGGTAGGGGCAGAATTAGATGAAGTAATTTTTTTGAATGATTTCCGTTGGAACTCCAAAGTCATTCCTTGGAATGATTTGTTATTGTTGCTCGAAGGTCAACCTGTTCATTTACCGGCACCTAAGACACACTATGCACATGACATCACATTTGACAAAAGCACACCAATATTTTGTACTGCCAAGCAACCCTTAGTGTACATTACTGGTACCCATATCGATGAGCGCGAGACGGAAATGATGAACGTGAGATGGAAAACATACTCATTTTCATACCAGATCCCACAAAGTGACCAAATGGAAGTAAAACCATGTGGTTATTGTTTCGCACATCTTGTACTAGACGAAAAACAATAATCCCGTTTATATAATATATAGGTGTTAATAACAAGACAATTTTATAAGTTAAGGTCTAGGGTAGCAAAGTTATTTGTGACCCGCTCTGCAAAAATGAGTCTGATTTCTCATAATACATTTTCACGTAAAGGACTGCTTATTTTCTCAGAGGTGATTTTTCTTTCAACAAATCATTTTCTGGTTTTAAGGAATTTTGGTTTCTCTGACACCTAATTTTTTTCTGAACTGATCGTTTGAAAAGGTTGTTTTGATCCCTAAAGTAGATATAATCAAGGTTTTTGTCATCCTCTAACCATAGCATCTAACGAAGCACTAAAATTGTAACTCTTAATATCTGTTCAAAGACATTTTTAATATAACTGCGAAAAAGAAACTTTCAAACAATTGTAAAAGACCAATGCAGTACACTACAGAATTGTGCCATAATGTCGAATGAAAGCTTATTTCATGCTCTTTCTGACCAACTGTAAAACTTAAAACAGTTATTGTTAACACATCAGACTCTTTTTTGCAGAGTGGGTCACATTTTGGCTTCAGGATGTGGTCGACCCTGCCCTTAGCGAGACCTAATGTGCCTATCTGTTGT
>JAUELC010006573.1:0-13433 GCA_031471745.1 Cryptochiton stelleri
AAATTCATTACCAACAGCGTTAAGGTTGCACAAGAAACATAATCCATCCTTGTGTAAAGTATGTTCCCATCGACCAGTTTCAATTGGAAGTCGGTGATTTACAGTTTTAAATTTTGAAAAGCATATTCGTACGTTATTTGGTAAAATAGTCAGGTATTTTCGAATTCTAAGTAAGACTTAAACGTTTTATAAGAGCACCTTTTGATGAAGTACACATAGATTCAAACCATTCCTGTTTGAACTGATCAATAAGCCAACATTGAATTTTCCAGGTCAGATATTTTAGCAACTTCTTGTTCTAACCAGACATTATATATACCAGTATGTTGAAAAATCGGGACATATGTATAGCTCACTTTAAAGTGAAGCAGGTAACTGTGACTTTCATACGACATTCCTTCACCTGAGGGAGAGAAGAAGACAAATTTACCAAAAAATATTCCGAATCTACAGTCACAAGAATGAATTTCTAAGCTAAGCATTCAGACTTTACCAGTTACCTCCCATGTAATACAAGTAGATTGAACACGTAAGTTTAACAGAGAAATGAATACTTAGAGAAAAAAAATTGCAATTATATATTAATTATAAATCCTTTCTAATTTCTTTTATTTATAATTCCCAAAATCTCTTTGTCAATTTTTCTATTATTCTTTCTTTTTTTTTAGTTTAAAAGCACATAGGTTTACCCTTACATTAAAACGCCGTGGGTTATATGTTATTACTGAATATTTTCTGGATTTCAGGTATCACGTGCTGGACATGTCTAAATAAGTCAAACAATATGGAGCCGGATAGATTCTGTCTAATAGGTAAGTTGACTGATTTTGAGTTGCGCATTACTTTCACACATTCCCTAAAACAAGCTCTAGTATATGGAATTATAATTAATCGTGACATGGTTACCGAACGTTCGAGAGGCATTGCTTATACGACCATAACAACCCTGTAATTGCATTATGTTTTTTTTTTTTAATTCTTCTAAGATAGGCTTTATTATTCCAAGGGTCTTCAGGATGTTAGAGTGTCATTACACTCCATAGTGTTTGCCATCTTGGAACATGTCCAGCACGTGCTACCTACGATTTGAAAAGAAACAGTTATAGTAATATCACAATAAAATGTTTATTTTATGTTATGTCCAATCCTAAAAAACAAAATATCGATTCCACGATTCATGAAAATAAACAAAACATTGCGTTAATAATCCTTAATCGGATTTGTTCTATGCTTTGACATATTATTGCGAAGATCAGCTCTTATAACAAAATTAAATGGCCATATAAACAGTTATAACACTAAAACTGAATGCAGAAAACCGCCACTAAGTGGAGGACAACTTTCACAGTTACTTTGATAATCAGTTAACTGTATGTTCGATAATATAGTCGGGTTGCTTGAGATGATAAAATAACATTGCTTATTGATATAGTGAAGTTATGCAAGCCTTGTGTCCAACAAATTGTAGGAATCCGATGTTATATTTCCTGAAGAAACTGAAAAGTAAGAAAAGCGCCTTTAGAAAATTCGGTAATGGATATCCTATGTGGGGTGTCTGGCCCACTGTGACGTAATAGTGTCACTGTGAGATTGGATTTCACACTGTATAAGGACAATGGACGAAGACAGAGGCTTCACAGACGGTTACTTGAGCCAGGACACAACGGGGAGCAATATCTTTCAAGACGATGTCTCATAATAAAGAAAAGTTCGTATAAGAAATAACGGCTTCAATCTGTGCACAATTAACCAGCAGGAGTCCTGTCCGAAATCCATAGAAAGAGCGGGGTGGGGAAAAGTTCTCACAGAGAGACAACACCTCTGTCTAATCCGATAACGGTGCTTCAAATAAATTACAAGTAGCTCGACTTTTATGTAACACTCTTCAAGAGAATGATACATACTTGTTTAAAACGACATTTATTTTGTTATCATTCTTTCATTTACATCGGCAACTTATTACATCACCAATAGTTCATGCATTAATGTATTATGTTTACCAATAACAAAAATTATTTAAAAAAAAATAAAATCCATCTTTGGATTGGTCGATTTAAACATCTTTCACGTAATTATGCGACATGTATTCAGAATGATCATACAGAGTAAGTATAAAGTGTAAGATGATCAACTGTCTGCTCATTATATTTCGGAGCCGGTATTAATGAAATACTTAATTGTTAAAAATCAAGATTGTAATGCAACATTCGTTCTACCTAATCGAAATGCATCTTTAGCATATACACCGATTATTTAATGATTGATTTAAATTCAATGTATTATGTAGTATCCTCGTATTTAGAATTTGACATACTTTAAAAATGTCACTTTTCAAATGTCCCATACTTTTTTACTTGTTTTTGTTTATTTAGAGTTATATAACGGCATTTCATACATAATTTTACAAAAGGTATTAATACCTGTCCTTGGAACCTTCCTCAAAGGAAATACCAGTCACCAGAAATCCTTGAAATTCCAAATCGCCCCTTTTGCTTAGAGGAGGGTTTTTATGACACATGTTACATGGCTGTTAATTGGTTAGCACCTTAATGCAATTGTCTTTGTGTTGGGTTTTCAGAATTTACGAAAAGTAACACCGCAGCAGAGATATATTTTCGTATACGTTGCTGATTTCTGAAGTGATAAGCTCATGAAATATGATTTTCTTGATAATTATCATCCAACACTAATACTTTACAATAATATGGTGAAGATGTCGTTCTCAAAGTATTCGTTAACTAATTATTTAGAAGTGGTTTTATGTGATTATCTGTCAACATACTGGGATAGGATATGTTGTATTTATAGTGAGAGTAACAAACAACATAAAGACGTTTATAACACCTGTAATTGAATCAATATTCAAAGGAAAATAAAGTAACATTAAATACTGGTGATTATCTGAAGAGGGTTTCATTGGCAGGTGTTAAAGACGGTAAGGTAACACTTTTATACATTAATCCATAACGAACTAGCAATTGACTAATCCATTAAAACCACACTCAAACATACACGTATAAACATTTACATTCACTCCATGGCTGGTATAGTCTATCAAAGAGTAAATGTGATACTGGATATCGTGGCATATTATGTCTTATGCTCCTTTACCGACAACATGATACACACTTTAGGATTTCAACTGTGACTCCTTAAAATATTGTGTTCAGTTGCTATTTGGAATTGTCACTGACACAAGTGACTCACTTATTGAACATTTTTAGTCCGCAAAACCACTTAAAATATTTGTTAAATCGATAGATTTATATCCTTTGACATTTCCTTTGATGAGTGTTTTAAAGACCAAAGATTAAGTCTGGCAATTTCACTTCTCACAACCTTTATTTCCGTTTTCATTTCTGAAAAAAAAAAAATCCAGCTAGTTTAAAAAAGCATTATATAACAAAAAAAAAATCGCATTTTGTTGTTAGGTATGGCCTACTCCGAAGTAAAATACGTCCGTTAACCAGCCCTGATATACTCCATTTTCGTCAAAAATAGATTCACCTGAATAAAATTTAACTGAAGGCAGATAATGCAGTACTAATCAGATTGATTAGATAATAATTGGCCAATCTATTGGAACGAGTGTTTTCTAAGAAGATGTCATTCTTAACAAGTCATATCTAGTGACTTGAAGAGTGTTACGTATAAGGCGGTTTATTTTAAAGTGTTCTTTATATTTTATTTGAAGCAACGTTATCAGATCATTGCGAAGGTTTGTCTCGCCGGGAAACTTTGTCCCGCCCTCTTCGTTGATGAGAACCTGACCTGGAGTCCTGCTGCTTAATTGTTAACATATTAAATGATTTAATTCGTAGACAAACGATTTGTTAATTACTCAAAGGAGGAGCTCAAACAGCCATAGGGAGAAATCGCCTCCCATGTGTCTTCTAACTTAAGTAGCCGTCTTTAAGTACTCGGTGGCCATTCATGACATCATACAGTATGAAAGTTGGCAAATCCATGACGTCATGCTTCAGAGATGGACACCCCATGGACGTTATCAATTAGACAATTTCCTTAAAGCTTTTTTCCTCACCTGTTGAACAATCTTGATCTCGGTGGGATGTCACGTGACATGCTTATAGCTCACTATAAAGTAAACCAGGTTACTGTGAATATCATTCGGCATTTCGTCACCTGAGGGAACATTACCATCTGAGGAAAACAGACAAATTTACCAAACATATTCTGAATCTACAGTGACAAGAATGAATTTCATTATTCCTCTGGTGGCGATACTTAGCATTCAGACTTTACCAGTTACCTCCCATGTAATACAAGTGGATTTAACACGTAAGTTTATCAGCAAATTTTATATTTAGGAAAGAATTGCAATTATTTATGAATAAGAACTCTTTCATGTTGTATAATTCCTAAATCCACTTTACTTTTGATTTTTTTTTTGTATGATTCATTAATTAGGTTTAAAAGTGTATATGTTTCCCCTTAAATTAAAATGCCGCCAGTTATATGTTACAAATGAATGTTTTCTGAACTTTAGGTATCACGTGCTGGACATGTCCACATAAGACAAACAATATGGAGTGTAATGACAGTGGCACCGGATAGATTCTGTCCAATAGGTGAGTAGATTGATGTTGAGCAGCCTTTTAATTTCACATATTCTCTAAAACAAGCTATAGTATATGCAATTGCAATCGGTGTTGACATGGGCGAACATTAATATCGAAAGCAAGAAGAAATGCTCATATAACACCCTAGAAGTTTTCATTATGTTGTTTCTTGAAAATCTTGTAACATAGACTTTACTATTCCCAGGGTCTTCAGTATGTCAGAGTGTACACAGTTTCCACGGAGCGACAGGAGAGAGTATTCGAGTGGACAAACGATGTGTTAGTCAGGAGATGTGTCAGTTGGAATCAGTCGGGTGTACCTTCGACCGAGACAATCAAATCAATGTAAGAAGCACATGTCTTTCTTTCTGTTAAATTAAACGTCATTGTTGGTAAAAAAATAACCATTTAATATTATGAAGGGATTTATAGTCATTACAACCGAATGGAACGTAAACTGCTGGTCTATTTCACACTAAGCAGAGTATGTTCCATTGAATTGAAGCACCAAGTATTCTTGGTATTGGTTAAAAACAAAGTATCCAGTATAATAAAGTCAAATTGGGAAATAGTATACTTGATAATACGCATCTCAAATCTCAAAATGATTTAACACCACGATATCCAAATTTTAAATCCAACATAAATTAATATTTGTTATAATTATGTTTTCCAGACGTGTATCTCGTGCTGTTCAACGCCTTATTGTAACGAAGAAGTCGCCCACAACAACCACACAGCAATTAAACTGTCCGTAACAGTTATGGAATCTAGCGGATGTAATATAGCTTCCCATTGGCTTATTCTGGTTCTGTCCCTCAGTATGATGAATACTCTTCTGTGAAATGTGTGTTGATTCGCCAGACTTTTACAAGACGATATTTATTGTTGGTTGAATTGTCACCTAGCCCGGCTAGAGAAACTGAAACATTCTATTTCACACTGTGACATTTTATTTGCGAGGGAATTTAGTTGATATTCAAGCTGGAGTAGGTTAAACAAACACATTTATTCACCAGATCCATGTTTTTAAAATTTGTCACATGATGACAACAAGAAGGCAACACTATTTTTATTTTTGACGCAGTGCTCTGTTATATATGGTGCTATTTGAGTGCGGTGTAGCTGCTGTTGTAAATAATAAATTCTGTCCAAAAATTGTTATCATTATTTATATATTTTTTTCATCCGTCTTTTGTTGTAATTTTGTATATCTTTCCTATATCTGATTAACATTATACTAGAAGTCTTTCTAGAAGGTCGCGACAAACAGGTTTCTTATAGTATAACAATATGAATATTTTATCAAGAATAACCAATAATACTTAATAATAAGAATAAATTCCAGACATGGCGCGAATAGAATAAGACTTATCTTATAACTTGGACACATGTTTATTGATATCAAACCTCATTATTACTTCACACGACGTTTCGACACAGTGTTCAAGTTTTGATTCCTTACCGCTTCAAAATACCACTTAAAGAAGGTTTCTTACAGTATAACAATATAAATGTTTGTAAGAACAACAACTAAATTCCAAACATGGTCCTAGTACACTTCCGCCTGGATGTTGTTCAAACCATATAGGCTAAAAATTGAAGGAGCCGCCTATGGCAAGAATGTGTCTGTATTGGCCAATACTATTCTGTAAAAGTGTTAAACCATGTTAGTCTACTGGCAACACACGCCGCCTTGATCGTGCGAGCTACGGTTGTCAGTTAGGTGTTTACCAACATATAACCAATGCAGTATTATTTCCATTTTGCGTGTCTGAGTTTGTTGGTCAACTTTCAATAGTGACAAAAGCTGAATTAGCAGTCGTTATATGAAGTAACACTGAGTGTTATAAAAATATAAAATACAATCGGGATAAATATGTTCCAGGTTGAGATGACGGGACAGGGATTCTAAGATATAGTTAATGATGTGTTACCGTGGATAAACAAAAAAAGACAAAATAACTACCGGGTTTGATTTTTGTATTTCAGTTTAGTTCGAAGCAGCAATCTACATTATTACATTGGTGATTTTGATATCGGGGAATATTCGTTGTATAAGTGACATCACAGTCAACCATAATTCCTTGCATCCTTCTGGGAAATATCAAAATTGAAAACAACTGAGACAACTCTCCTAGTATAGATAGAACATACATCTGGATATATGACAAATTAAATGACACATACTGGTTTAATCACCAATCGGAGATCAGATGTGTGTCGTTCGTCAAAGTTGTATTTCGCGCCGGTCTCCGCCGGGAATCTTTCACAATCTTCATAATCCTATTGTAAATTAATCCAACCAGCACTAAACACGATTTAGTGCACTCGGGAGACAGTACCATTTTGATAAATCGCCATATTGGCGATATCACTAAACCACATAGTTCGACAAACCATTTAACTGTTTTTATTCTACGACTGAAAAACTATCTGCCCGTGATTGCATGGCTTTCTACTAATGTTTTATGGCCCACTTTTCTGTTCGTTATAATCAAATGTTTCACCGTGACAGACAGGGGCTAAGCCTGGTTAGTATGTCGCAGTTCGGTCCATAGAAAACCATCTTCTCTAGGCAATGGTTTTATTCCGAGCTTCACTCCATTACAACCTTGGCGGACCGTGCATCTCAAACCAGAACTTACAGCTAATCAATTGATTGGCTGCCTCGAAAGGTATAGGCACCAATCAGATAGCGCGGTATACCGACTCACTCGGCTAGTCGCGTCAGTGACTCTACATCGCCCGGTTTTAGTTCCCACAAATAACTAAGTAAATCTATATGTTAAACTATTTCAGATATACGTTCTGGTTTGAGATACATGGTCTGCCAAGGGTTGTAATGTAGAGCAGCTCGGAATAAAACACTTGGCTAGCGAAGATGTAGAAGAACCGAACAAATAAGTTCTGTCTCAAGGGAGACAAACTGGTACAGTTCCCTCCAAATCGTTGAACGGATATGCTATATCTCATGGGGTTAATGCTAGTCTACCATGGTACTACATAAAAACAGTAATAAATTCATGATTAATTATTTCTCTTAAGCCTTAAACCGTTAGGAAATCAATTGTCTTGAGCGATTTGACGAGGGCGATTCCAAGCTTGACAAAAGAAATCAATTAGACTTTGAAGACATCTTTATTATGAGTATTTCACCAGGAGATTTGGCTATCAATTGCTATGAGGGCTGGTAAAATGGTGAAGGACTCTGGTTGGTTGTTTATTGCTTTTCATCTAATTGTTCTTTACAGCTATATGTAAAATACGCGAAAGATTTATTTCAAGTAAAACATTGGCTTAAACAAAACACTTTGACCCCACCACCGTGGAAACTGTGCACAGACTGACATACTGGTGAAACTGAAAAAAAAAACGTTTGTATGAAAACATTTTCCTATATTGATTCAGAAGATAAGAGAGATTTAAGCTGGCTTCATAATACATCTAATGCGTTTAGTTCTCAAAGTAGACGTATGTAACTATTGTTTGAATTGGCATATACATGCATATACATGTATTACCTGTTTCATTTATCACTTCGCTAAGTAGCAGGAATAAGTTATCAACGATATATAATGCTGAATATTTATCGCATAGTCACAGGGGTGATACGATTAATATATATTGATATAATTTATACATTGCAGAATATAGATTTTTGTATTGTGATGATGGTATAAAAATGGCTGACTTTCTGACTACAACTGTGATATAAGAATGTTTATTTGTACGGCTGGAACATGGTTTAATCTCGGCCGGACAGAATCTATCCAGCGCTTAGCCATTACACTCTATATTGTTTATCTTATTGGGCCTTGTCCCGCACGTGATTTGAAAAGTAACAATTTTATTAAAATTACAAGAGAAACTTTATTATATTTTATGCCAATTTGAAAAGTAACACTTTTAGTAAGGTTACAAGAGAAACTTTATTATATGTTATGTCCAACACTCCCAAAACATGTCCTTGGAATAACACGGAAAAGCTTTACACCATCAAAAATCCGACGATTCCACTATTCATGTGAAGGAATAAACATTCAGTCAATTATCCTTTATCCGATTTTTTCTATGCTATGATATCTTATCGCCAAGATCGTATAACAAATGAAATGGCCACCTAAATAGCTATCATACTAAAAGGCAATAATTGCGTGTGTTGTCGACCTGTATTACATGGGAGGTAACTGTCAAAACACTCAATGCAGAATATCGCCACTAGGTGGGGGACAAGTTTAAGAATTTTCACTGTTACTTTGATTATTATTCTTTGTTTTATTCTCCTAGTGACGTTATGCAGGTCATGTGTGCATCAAAGTATAGGAATACGTTTTAATGTTATCATGAAGAAACCAAAAGGTTTGAAAAACGCCTTTAGTAAATTCGTTAATGGCTATCCGTTGGGGTGTGTCTGACCTCTGAACTGTGACGTCATGGTGTCAATTTGAGATTGGTTTCCTACTGTGTAAGTCAATGAACGAAGACCGAGGCTTTAATGAAAACGTTCTATGTTAGCGCTCCACGGTGGAGCGATTTCTTTCTATGACGATATTTAGCCCCTCGTTAATAAAGAAAGGGTTTGTCTAAGAATTAATGGCTTACATCTGTGTACAATTAAACAGAACGAGTCATGTGCGGATTCCATAGAAAGAGCGAGGTGGGGAAACGTTCTCTTAGAGAAACAGACCCTCTGTCTAATCCGAAAAGGGTGCTTCAAATAAATCACAAGTAGCTCGGCTTGTATGTAACACCCTTCAAACTAATGGGATATAGATGTTTAAACTGATACTTATTTAGGTATCATTCATTCCATGACATATGTAAACCGAATAGAAAATAAAATGATGTGATCGTAGGGGCGCTAAATCCATACACGGGAAGCGGCCCTAAAACCACAATTTCAAACAAAACATTACATATGCAATTTAGTACATCACTAATAGTTCATGTATTGATGGTGTTTTGGGTGTCGTATGCATACGAATAAAAACGCTATTAAAAATAACATCTATCTTTCACGTAATTATGCGATATACATTAAAATCCCGGATTCGATTCCCGGCGGAGGCAAGGAAATTTTTCCCTATTCATTTATAAAAAACTATATGTGTTAAAAATGGTTATAGCGAGTAAATATAAAGTGGAAGATGATCAACTGTATGTTAGATAATGTAGTCATGTTGCTTAAGATGACAGAAACAGTGTTTATTGTTATTCAGGTCATGTGTCCAACAAACTTGGAAGCTGATCGAATGTTTTCCTGAAGAAACCAAAATGTAAAAAGAAACGCCTTTTGTAAATTCAGTATTGGATATCCTATGCGGGGTGTCTGCTCTCTGAACTGTGACGTCATGGTGTCATTTTGAGATTGGATTTCATACTGTATAAGGACAATAGGCGAAGACAGAGGCTTTCAAGACAGTTACTTAAGTTAGGACTCAACGGAGAGCGATATATTTCCGACGGTGTTTCATAATAAAGAAAACTTCGTCTTAGAATTAATGGATTTAATTTGTGTACAATTAACCAGCACGAGTCCTGCCCGGTTCGAAAGAAAGGGTTGGGTGGGGACAAAGTTCTCGCCGAATGACATAACCTCCGCCTAATCCGATAACGGTGCTTCAAATAAATTACAAGTAGATCGGCTTTTATGTAACACTCTTCATGAGAATGAGAAATACTTGTTTAAAACGTGATTTATTTTGATATCATTCATTCCATCAGCTATGTATTACATCACCAATAGTTCATGTATTGATGTCGTATGCATATCGATAAAAACAATTATAAAAAAATAACATCCATCTTTTGTTAGATCGATTTAAACATCTTTCACGTAATTATGCTATAAACATATATATGTGTTCAGAATGATCATTCCGAGTAAATATAAAGTGCAAGATGATCAACTGTATGATCAGTATATGTCTGAGGCGGTATTAATGAAATAATTAACTCTTTAAACATCAAGTTTGTAATGTAACATTCGTTATATACCTAATGCGAAATGTATCTATAGCTTATACACCGAGTATTAAGTAAATGATTTAATTCCACTGTATTATGAGTATCATCATATTTAGAATTTGACATAGATGTCACTTTTAAAATGTCCCATACTTTTTTTACTTGTTCTTGATTTTTAGAATTATATAACGGTATTTTATACATAATTTTAAAAAGGTATTTACACCTGTCATTGAAACTTTCTTCAAAGGAACTACCGGTCGCCAGAAATCTTGGAAATTCCCAATCGCTTATTTCCCTTCAAGGAAGGTTTTTATGACACATGTTACAGGACTGTTGGCTGGAACTTTAGTGCATTAACAGACAGAACTTAACAAAACAACTTACACCACACAACACTTCAGATTTGATAGTTGTGTGTGTAACTATTTACTGTTGGAATACACTGCCATCATATAAGTGAAACACCCTTGAACACGGCGTTAAACATCAATCAATGAATCAATCAATTTAAAAGTATAGCGATTTTTAAAACAAAATGTTCACATCTGCAATTGAAACAATCTTTAACATGCTGATTTCTGATATGATAAGCTCATGAAAAATGATTTTCTTGATAATTATCATCCAATCAAAATACTTTACAATAATATGGTGAAGATGTATTCTCAAAGTTATCGTTAAATAGTTATCCGTATGTGGTTTTATGCGATAACCTGTCAACAACTGGAATAAGATATGTTGTATTTATAGTGAGAGTAACAAACTGCATAAAGACGTTTATTACACCTGTCATTGAAACAATCTTCAAAGGAAATTAAAGTTACATTAAATACTGGGAATTACCTTATGAGGGTCTTATTGGCAGGTGTTCAAGACGGTACGGTAACACTTTTATATATACATTAATCCATAACGAACTGGCAATTGACTAATCCATTAAAACCACACTCAAACATACACCTATAAACGTGTACATTCATTCATTTCCTGGTATACTCTATCAAAGTGTAAAAGTGGATTTCTCTCTCAACAGGTTGAGAGAAGTCCAGCACTAAACTTAAAGACGTTTTACTGCGAACCCCCACTAAATTAATGTTTCCATTTTGTGTGTGTAGTTCCGTTATTCGACTTTCGTCAGTGGCAACAAGTGAAATGTTTTGAAGTATATGCTTGAAAACCATGTCTGGATAGACATTGAAACGTTGCGTTGTAAATAAACTAGAAGTGGGAATCCATATATATCGTTTGTCTTATTCAGTAACTCAAAGTCTAAATGCCACTGGAAGAAGTCTGGATAGTTAATTATTCATATGGTTGTCTGGGTTTTCATCTTACGCATTTGTTATAACCAGTCGTGAAAAACGCAGATTCTAAGATAGAGAACCATGGTGTTTTATCTTTTACGCGCTCTCGGTGATTGATCAGTCAGATCAAGTAGCTACCGGGTTCGTTGGTGGTACTTCAGTCCGAATGGGCTCTATTCTGCACTCAATATTATGCATAGGTAATGCATCGGAATGTATTCGTCGTACTAGTGAATTAATCCCTAAATAACAGTCAGCCATGAATTATTCCATCCTCTGTGGAAATATCAAACATATATGTAAAGACCAGGCAGCGTGTGAAGGTGTATTGCACTTATATATATAGATACTTGATAATGTATATGGCCCAGACCGGTTTTATCGACAGTCTGAGGCGTGTGTCGCTAATCAAAGTCGTATTTCGCACCATTCCCCGCCGGGACTATTTCGCAATCTGCATACTTCTTTTGTAAATTAATGCAACCAGCACTAAACACGATTTAATACACTTAGGGGTACAATTTTGGAAAGTACGATATATTGACCAATACCATCACTATATCACATTGACGAACAATTTAACTGATTTCTACCACTACTGAACAACTATCAGTTTGGAAGTTCCTATCTGTACAGTAATGAATTAAGACCATCCTGTTTTCTATCCGCCACAATCACATTTTGATCCGCTTCAGACAGGGCATAAAGCCTGTACTGTTAGTTGCTGTAGTTATTCTTCTTGCTGTTACCATCAATTAAAATACTTAAAATATGACTCCTCTGCTAATCATAATCAGAACTGCTTGGAAACTAGCAGATATTAGCTTTGAACTCATACAAAGACCCTAGCAGTAATTAGGCCGTTTTCAAAAGTTATCTTAGGAGTTGGTCCAAACAAGCTGCAGACAGGAAATGTTGTGCAATTTTGTATTTGTGTAAGATTATTCCAAATACAAAAGAATTAAATGACTGATAAAAGTAACTAACTCCATAAAATCAAAAGACAGATGGGACCACGGTCACCTGGCTTGTGAGTGTTGGATAGTAAATAAAATATGTTATTAATTTGTTTTAGTGTTTTGTGTATATATTTTTTTAATATTTGTGGCACATACCTAAACGAGAAAATGAAAAAAACCAAAAAAATCTGCATTTAAAAAAAAGAAGATTTTGCCCTTATCTTCTATATAATATATAACACAGGTTATGCAACGGAATGAATCAATTAAAAGGATATTCCGAACGAACCACAGTATATATTTTCATCACAACAGCGTTTGCAACGTCGGGTGATCACGGACACAAACTATATATAAATTATGAGAAAAAATCCCAGGTCTTGTAGCTTAAATGGCTCATTCAATACTGACGTGACTGATAAACCTCGGATCAATCAGATACAGCACAGTTCTGGAGACATTTACTTCCGGTTTATTTGCGTTATGCCATTGAGCTTCTCCACGATCGGGACAGCCAATGAGAAAGCGGCTATCACGACACCGCGGTAAACCGGTAGTAAATGTCTCCAAAACTGTGCTGAATTTGATTGATCGGAGGTTTATCAGTCACGTCAGTA